>CAKNYM010052376.1:446934-529956 GCA_932195095.1 Andricus curvator
TTTACAAAACAATAATAATGCCGGTCGTTATGTACGGGTGTGAAACGCGGGCGCTGACGAAAGGAGAGGAGAATAGGTTTAGAGTTTTTGAAAATAAAGTACTTAGAAAAATCTATGGTCCAAAGAGGGACGAAGAGACTGGTGAATGGAGAAAACTGCATAATGATGAGCTGCACGCTCTCTACGGGTCAGAAAATATTAATAGAGTAATGAAAGCGCGTGAATTAAGATGGGCAAAAATGGGCAATGAAAGAACAGTGGCGCAAGTTTTAAGAGGGAAACCGATTGGTAAGAGACCTCTTGGCAGACCGAGAAACAGATGGGAGAAAAATGTAAGGGATGATCTAAAAGAACTAGGACATGATTACTTAAACTGGATGGAGGATGCACAGGATAGAGATGCGTGGCGGTTTCGGGTAGATGAGGCGATGAACTTTCGAGTTCGAATCGCTAATCGATAATAATAATAATAATACAGGACCGGCCTTCAGGGGTTCTGACGCCCTGGACAAAAAGAAAGTTTAGCGCCCGTCCCCCCGCCCCTGATAATTGAATATATATTAATAAATGTGCCGTTAAACTAAATTTCGTAAAATAAGTTATTGATAAATAAAAAATTAATGGCAAATTATCTCAAATAATTTAATATACAAATCTTTATCTCTCTAAAAAACACACATACACACGCATAAAATTATAAACATACATATTATATACATATTTACGTAGCCAAGAGGGGGGTTTGGTTGTAGGCCCCCCTCTCCTCATTGGCGATGGAAGAGGTATATTTACTTAACCGCCTACTTACGTTACTACATATATGTATTATTATACTGCGATTGTAATATTAAATAAAAATTTTAACAATAAATTTTGTCATAAGAATGATATAATAATAATTATATATGGCAACGGCCATACCACGCTGGAAACACCAGTTCCCGTTAGATCACTGAAGTTAAGCAGTGTTGGGCGCGGTTAGTACTTGGATGGGTGACCGTCTGATACTACTGCGTTGCTGTTGGCGGTCGTGGGTGTGGTGAGCCCACACTTGTAGTTATTTACTACAAGAAACTATCCACCTAGAAACACTACCCGAATCGGGTAGTGTCACGCTTACCCCTAGAGGCTCGCCGAAAGGGAAATGGCTTAATGATATAAAAAAAAAAAAAAAAAAATATATATATATATATATATGTGTGTGTGTGTGTGTGTGTGTATAATATAATATAATAAAATGCAAAACACTCAAACTTCGAGTTAAGCACCATCACTATATGCTATTCCTAGAACAGACAGCCTAGGGATGTGGTTATGTCAAGCCTCGCAATCAAACGGAAAGCGTTCATGCAGCCCTGCCTGTTTACGTTTAGATTCCTCCAAGATATGTTGAAGGCCAAGGCAAGCAATGCCCGAAACCGTGCTTAATTTGGAGGTTGAGTGTAATTCGTTTGAAACGTTTCGTTTATCATTTTCAAACGTTTCTTTAATCGGTCTGAAATAAAAGAGCGCTTTTAGGGGCATATCCATATACCGCGAGGACAATTTTTTATCTCTGGATAAACCTCTGGAAAAACGTAGACTTTTGACGACAAATTTGAAAGCTCCCCTGATTTCCCTGTCCACGTGGATTAAATCCATATTTTATGAAAATTGGAATATTCGTGGTATTCAAAAGCAAGGAAGCCAAAAGGAGCGGTGAATTGACTGAAAATTCGGTTTTGCTTGAAAACATAAGCTTAGTGATACAAGGAACGAAGTCCAAACAAAAAGTAGTGAAAATCTTCTATTTAAAAATTTTGTTTCTCAAAAGAAATCCACAGATGCAGGATGGATGTGCGTAATAATGTAGAATTTTCCTGATTTTAAAACAATTTTTCCCACAAGCATGATGTATATGAAATTTATAAATTTTATATCTCAAATTATCCTAATTTTCCCTGTAAGTAGTAACGTACTTTCTGTTCAGCCTTTCAAACTCCTCCCGTTATGAAATCCTGACTACGCCACTGTACATACACAACATACATGCATACATAATTGTACGTAGAAGGCTTAGCACAGTTAAATTCAATGCTAATTATTGGTACCTTGTATCACGAATGGTCAAATAAATTTCACTTTTCGAGCTTTTGCTCTCGCAAATTCTTCAATGACATAGAAAAATCTAATAAACTAAAAATTTATTTCTCAATTGATAGCATCGTGAGGGCGCATATTAATCTATCATCTGACATAGTCGATCTTAAGTATGTCTTAATTAGTTTCAACTTTAAGAAGCTTCTTTCTCCGGATGCCACTGTGACAGTAGTTGTTAAAAAATGCGCAACGCGACCCATACGTTAGGAAAAGTGTCGTGCAAATTGTTTTTAACTAACTTCAAGTGTTTTAACTCATCACAGAGACCTCTACCATTTATGTCACTTTCCTCACAACGCGTCAGGGGTTCTTCTAATATATGTATATTAAAAAGACTAGGTTTTGTTGTAATCTGTTAGTTGTTGAAATGGCACTTCAACAGATGCACACACTTGATCGAGCAGTGTATGTAAAAAAAAGTTTATTTTAAAATTTCATTTGGGATCTTCGACCGGCTCGCCTGGTGCTTCGTGATCAAATTGTGTTTTTTTGTGTCGCACTCGCTTCTCACTTTGGAACGATGATTCTACTTCCAAATCTGCTGCTATTTCTTTTGCACATATCATAGCGCTCTTAAAACCCGTGTTTCGATAGTTCTGCGGATAAGTCTGACGCGATTCTAACAGTTGATTAATTACCAGAAGATCCGTAGTCTGTTTTTGCATTGCTTTGCTGACAATATTCACTTGAAAAAAGATGTCGTACCAAACAATAATTCTTACCATGAATTCATAATAATTAATTTCATTAGAAATAGTGAGACCTTCGTAGCGAACATCTGAATCGTAATCTCTATCATTAGAAAGAGCAGCTAATGCTGCATTGATATTTTTTAGCTCATATCTAAATGGCTTTGACCTTTCGATTCTGCCTTCCCAACGAGTAGGACAAAGATTTTTTAGGGTCAAACATTCCACATATGATATCAAAATTTCCCATCGCTGAAATGACCCAGAAAACCGAACATAAATTCGCTGGATTACCCCATCACACAGATTACACAGATTACGAGATTAAGACTGTGATTTCCACACGGTAGAAAATTTGTTCTGGGATTTGATTCCAAAATTCTGGCTTAAACTCCGCTTTCTTTTCCTTTCATATTTGACCTATTGTCATATGCTTGAACGCGGCAATCTTCAATTTTTATATCATTTTCACGCAATACTTTTGAAGGATTTGATCTGTCAAGTGTAAACCAATTGTTTTTCCGACAGATGAAGAATAAATAAAATGTTCTCTCATATGAGTTCTATTATCACATACGTCTAAATATCTGAAAATAAGAGACAACTGCTCTTTACGTGACTCGTCTCTTGTACAATCAACAATCAGCGAATAGTATTTTGAAATTTCCAAACGATCTACAATGTATCCTAAAACATTTTTCGCCAATAACATGAGAAGTTCGATTTAAATTGTTTTTCCACAATAGTGGTTACTTAATTCCTGTGAAATTACTCCACGTAAATGTTCTTCCGTTATCAAATGATACTTTCCAAGAAATTCCACAGGGCCTAAAAGGTTTCTATTTGGGGTGTAAAAAGAGTGCCAGAAGAACTTCGAAATGACGAATTTCTGGTATCTAGAAACTCTATACTATACTAATTAACCTACGTAAGACATTCCAATGTTTCTGCTCACAGGCTAAATGTTTTGTTGTTTTTTGTTTTGTAATTTTGTAAAGTTTTTTGAGATCAATGGAAAGAGATCAAATTCCCACGTCGAATAAAAAAAGAAATTCCTGAATACAAATGCTCGTTTGGAAAATACTGCATTCTGAAAAAACCTTCTGTCTATTTTTGAGAATTGGCAGGTGATCTTGGAATGATTGTAACGAATCCAGAATCAATTTTTATTACATTGTGAAATACGTATTCCTTTATTTTCACCATAGAATGATATATCCAATAACCATATCATTCTGACACCCTAATCTGGGCTTCTCTGCCCGATAAATGAATGTATTTCCTAGGCGTTATGAATTTTTTAAATCAATCATAACAGTAAAATAATTTGCGTGAATAATTTTACGATTACTTAAATAATACCTATTTCCACAAGTATACATATATGGGTGAAAATCGAAGAGTTGACAATATCATGTACACTCTAATTCTATTTTATTTATTTGAAAAATATTTATATTTTGTACTTACCAGCGGTTAAAAGATATTTTTTTAACCCACTTTGGACTTTTTTTGTGAATCCTCTGCGGCGCGAAGTTTTCTTTTGCGATTTTCTGAACCGGATGCCTTCTTTTTGGGCAGCATGTCGACAGAGAAGAATTTTTCGAAGAACTTTGTGTCTTCATTAAGCAGCAAACGACAACTAAGTAAGGTGGTACATAACTTGCATAAATTCCATTCGAAGTAGAGGTAGTAGAGGAAAAATCAATAATAGTAGGCAGTATAGAATAGGTAACATAATTGCATATAACTTAAGTTAAAACTCTATGAATCTCTCAAATTAGGGTCCCGAGTTGGACTTTCAAAATGAATCTCCGTCGAAATAAATCAGAATGACCCTTATCTGTCCAGCGAGAGACCGTAATCTACTATGTGTATAGATTGTTATATCTAGTGCTTTATGAAATATCTTATGCTTAAGAAGTCTAAGATTTCTATATTAAGTCTATGATGGCGAGAGTTCATTGAAAAGTCATGTTTGGAAGAAAATAGAATGAAGACACGCTTACAAGGACTGGGTTTGTGTCAATCAAAGGTAAGCTCTTCTCAGAAATGTATTGTCTCTCGTTGAACAAAGTTGTATAATCAGGTCATTTTGGATAATTATTTCGGAAATGAATAGGCTTAATCACAATTGCGGCACCCACCTGGACGCAGCGTCCTGGGCTACCGCCAGGGTCGCCCACTCCGAAGACCGGCACTGCTACAATATGAGGTCTGTCCGGAAATTATCTGATCTTGCGGTGTAACCAGGAGTAAGAATGAATTCTGGTCAATGGTGATGATATCCTATACAAAGTTCTTCCTTTTGGACTTCTTCCAACGATCCTTCCACTTTCGAAAGCACTCTTTAAAGTCATCTTTCGGAATACCTAACAGTTGCTTCGTCGCATTCTGTTTTAGTTCCTCTACACCTTGAAATCATTTTCCTTTCAGAGGATACTTCAATCTGGGAGCAGTCAGAAATCACAGAGAGTGAGTCTAGGACATCATGGGGGCTGTCGAGGTTGTGTAAGGCCGTGTTTCACCAGAAATTGCTGAATAAGCTGCAATGAATGGCCAGGTCACGTAATTGTTTCAGTACTTCTTGTAATACTCTTTGTTCACCATCTGACCTTTTGGAGCATATTCATGATGCAAAACACCTTCCTCGTTCAATATTTTGAGGTGTTTTGGCCGTTATGGGCCTGCCAGAGCGAGCGTCACTTTCCACTGAAGTACGACCACTTTTAAAGATCGTCTCAATCATTCTTTAATTTGAGTATCACTAATAGACTCCTCACCATACACTTTCGGTATCACAACGATGGTTTCCCAACAAGAAAGCCAATTTTTTGGCAAAATGTAATGCACCCTCTTTGTTAGGTGCGTTCCGTCATCCTAAAATGCGACGCTTACGTGGTTAGACATTTACGCAACTGCGTATACTAGTCGGCTAAAGACTCGCAAGTCCATGTCACTTAGTAAGGGGCCTCACAGAGGTTTCCCCTAAATGGAAAAATACCTGTTTTTGACAATAGCACAACTAGGAACAAAGTTAGAGCACAAGGTCGGATACTTTCCGGGCAGACATAGTATGAAGCCAATATTGTGAAACTTTTATAAATAGGCTACGTCACCTCCACCCGCTGCTGGTGACTTGCGTCCTATGGTCGAAATCGACGGGGGGCCTGGCTAACTTGCGTCCTCGCCCTTCGTTCCTTCTTTCCCTCTCCGCTCATCGCTTCACTCATTTTCCTTCACCTTTTATTTCCCTAATTTTCCCTTCGCACTTTTTCCAGACTTAGGACTGACAGCGTTCTCGACTATAGTACTTTATACTTTTCATGCTGGCGTGTATAAAAAATGTATATAATACTTTTGTTGCTTTGCAAAAATCTCAATCGTTTTTTCGTTAATAACAATTTCTATAAACAAATATGGATATTTGATACAGCTTTCGTTTTTAAACGTGTTTTTAAAATTAGATATAAAACAAAAACTTTGTCTCTGATAGATTTTCTTTTAATTCAAACAATTTGATAATTACGGCCTTATAAACAATTAACTGCAAAATAATAATATATAATAATATGTTGATAATATAATATATGTTGATAAAAATAATATGTTGATATATAATAATATGTTGATAAAAATTGTTATTAACAAAAGAACGGGTTTTTCAGAATGGTAACAGAGAGAAAGATTATAAGGAAACTACCAGATAAAACTGTAAAATTGCAGCTGGGACAGACCAAAGATTATTTTGCAATTAATTGTTTATAAGGCTATAGTTAACAAATGATTTGAATTAAAAGAACATCTATAAGAGACAAAGTTTTTGTTTTATATCTATAATTTTGAAAACACGTTTAAAAATGAAAGAGATATCAAATATCCGTATAAAAATGTTTGTCTTGAAAAATAATGGAATTGTTTAAAAAATTGTTGCACCAGGTTTCGAAAAAGTAACCTTGATATTCATATCAGGGGACTTTTGCGGACCTTTTAAGCCAAAGTTACTGCGTCGCACTTTTAGTGCATACACTAGTGTTACTGGCTACTCGATTATAAGAAGAAGTTACCATGATTATATTTATTGATGGTTTTAAATTTTAAGGTAATTGCCTCCTTTCTGAACTGCCCCTACTCCTCTCATGTCAGGTCCCCACTCGACTGGTGGGGGAAGAGAGAGAGAACTACTACTTGGCTAGCCCCCCGTCGATTTTAACCATAGGACGCAAGTCAACTGCAGCCCCTCCACCAAAAAAACGTCTTTACAAATGTCATTGCTTACACTCTAAAAACAGACTATTGACTGTCAAACGATTCCTTTCACTGTTAAAGGATTTTCCATTCAAAATTGACATGAGAGGAAATCCTTTCACAGTTAAAGGATTGCCGTTTCAAATGCTATCCTTTAACTGCCCAGATAACAATGCATGCGGACGCACATGGGCGCATGGCGTGCAAGCATGATGTGTCGGCAACAATGCAAGCACAGTGACAGCACGTTCTGAGGGTAATAAGTAATCCCTCATAGTGCCCGCACACGGTCTGCATGATATGCAGCACAGCGTGCGTCTATCATGCTCGTCAGGTGCTCAGGGCAAAATGTCGGCATATAGCGTGCGGTGAAGAGTGCGGCACAAAAAGCGCATTATTACTAAAAACATAATATAGCAGTTGTGTAAAAATAAAACTCTGATCAAATTCGCTCTATGCTCTACATTTTTGTTATTTTCCAAGTTTATTTTACAGACAAAAAGTCGAAATAGAAGTGAATAATTATTTTTGTTCAAATTAAATAAATATTTTGTCTTGGGTTTTGGTTCGGAAAATTAGCTTGGAGTACAAACAAATTTTTAGGCAAAGAACAAAGTCGGCAAGAGTTGTAATTGTTTAAAAATAATTTTTTGAACTATAAAATTTTAGATTCCGTGAAAAAGCACCATAAGTATTTTATAGTCAAATGACCTTTTAAAATTAAACTTTAGAGCATCGGCAACTGTCATGTGGTGATTGTCACAACGTTTCTATTAAAATTCTTCGCAATACAAAAATTCAAAATATCTTCTTCACTATTTTTTACTATATTTACTATATTCAGATTTAAAATGATCGAAAACAAGTTTTTCAAGTGCAAATTTTTAATCGTTCTACTTCTGAGATTTAAGTTCTTAAATCTCAGAAGTAGAACGATTAAAAATATGCAACTTGAAAAACAATTGAAAGTAATTAACTGGAAGATTCAAAAGTGTAGTGTTCTTTAAAATCCCTTTGTTTTCTAACAAAGGTGTTGAATAAACGCTCTGTGCTGAATAATTTAAATTGTTCGAAATAAAAAGATATTTTAAGATAAATATATATTTCTCGCTAATACATTATTTAAGAGGTAGCAGGAATAATTTTGTGTATTTCGCTTTTGGAATAAACACCTGTTGCATCATCAGTTGTGAAAGAACAACTTTCAACACAAGAGTCTCTTCCTAAAAACGTCATACAATGTTTGCTGTTACTTATGTTATTTTTAACATCTTGTTTTCAATAATTATAACTCAAAACACGTGCATGCTAGCACGACGCTGGCACGCACGTGCCGACACGCGTGCGGCGCATATGCGACGCATATGAGGACACATATGTCTGCACTCTTGCCCTCACATCGTGCCGATCGGTCGACACGCGTGCAAACACCATGCGGGCAAGGTGTGAGCACATTGTTATCTGGGTGTGAAAGGATTTCCTTTGATCTTGAAGTGAAATCTATTGTCGGACAAAAGAAAGAATAATTTGAACGTTAAAAGAAAACTTATTGCATGATATTACGTGCAACAAAAGCCGAACTTTGGTGAATGTCAATATAAAATCGATATAAAATCGATGCTCTACAAAATCCTTGCATAAAGAACGTCTTACGAACTTTCGATTGTCAAAAGCAATAAAAAAAACTTTATACTTCGATTGTCACAAGCGTAAAAATCAATGAAAAGTGAGGTTATGCGGAAAATATGTTACCGGATATAATCTTGGACTATTAACTATGGGACAGCGATCCAGATTATTAGAAGTACAATCTATAGATATTAAGAAATAGATATTACAGGATAACATCTTGGATTATTAAACATTATAATCTGAGATAATAATATCTATAATCCAAGATTTTAAAATCTAATATCCATATTAGAATCCTGGTCCATTAGATAACCTCAAATATATATAATAATTTTTTCAAATGTATTTATAAACCTATACTAAATTTTGATAGACGAGCTCGGAAGTAGAACTGGAAATAAATTTCAATTTTTTAAACACGCAATTAGCAGGAAAGTGGCTATCATGAGACTACGAATAATTTCTATGAAATAACTTTTAATTTTGACCCCCGAACCCCCTTTTATTTTGCTCGGAAAATAGCGCAAAAATCGAAAATAGCAGTTTTATATAAAATTCATATGAAAGACGACTTTTTAAAAAGTTTTTTTGGGCATAAATGAGTATTAAAAATAAATATAAACTTAACCATTTTCCAAATCTAAATCACGTATGATTTATCACTAATAATCATTTTATAACTTAATTATTACTTGTTTTAATGCGAACGGATGCATATGACACGCGACACGATGAGAATTTAACATCTAGAGATTATATCTGGTAACATCTTCATATATTAGAAAAATATTATAGATTATATGCGATAATATACTTTTCTATATGGTGCATTATTCTTTAATTCTATTATCCAGTTCGTATAATCCATTTTTCTCAGTGTCCGCTAGCCAACAAATGAAATCGTTTAATAGTTAAAGGAATTCTTTTCAAAGTCAAAAGAAATCGTTCATCAGTAAAACTACTTCCGTTTTGCATTTAACGGATAAGTCTTTGAACAGTGAAACGATTCTATTGATGGAAAAAAGAAATATGCTTAATTTCAAAGGACGCATTCTGAAAGGAACGTAATTTTACTGTTAATAGACTTTTTCTTAGAGTGTAAGAACACACAAAAAACAGAAGATAAACTTTACATCGATTTCCGACGAAAGATTCTTTGCAACAAAAATTAACTTCAGAGGATAAACTTTACACAAATATCGGTTAAACTTTCTTTTGTTTTTCCATGACAAACACATGTATTTTGAAAGACGCGAAGTTGGCTGAACAAAACTTTATCGCTCTAAAAAATTTCCTGCAACAAATTTTATTCTTAGTTTTTTCTGTGAAGAAGAATTTGTCAAAAAGTGTTTTAAAGTATGAAGAGTTTGAATTTCATAGTAAAATCTTTGCAAATCATGGAATGTTTGCAATAAGCAAAGTAGGGATCGTCACGTCAGGTGGATTTCTTATCGCTGTTTAGAAACGGTACTTTTGAAAATGGCAGCTTAACGATTTTTGCTACGATTTGCGGACTGTGGCTTGCGGTACGCCCACGTTGTGAAAGGTTCTATCCCTGTTTACTTAGTTTACGGCTTGCGGCCTGCGACACCGATATACCAACTCGGAACGAAGCGGATGCAATGCTCCGAGGCTTTATACCTATACCGCAGAGTTTAATACACTTTTTGTCACATCTCATTGTCAGATTTCTCAAACTATTTATACATTTTCTTCTATGTAGTTCCAAAATCCCATAAGCTTACAAAAATGTGCTGAAATTCAATATAAAATCTCATATGAAAGGCCGTGGTCCGTTTTTTTAAATTTCGAGTTCTACTTAATACTGTATATCGTACATTTCTCTTCTCTATATCCTTTTTCTCCTGAAACGAGAATTTTCATAATTTTTTATTGTAATATGATCTCTATCTACTCGGTGGGTTTCCTATCACCACTACGTAGCGCGTCCTCAGGTTGCGGATAGAGGAACGGCCCGTAAGGCTGAGCAGCCCCCAAGGTTAACTGCGAATACAAGAATAAGCAGTCGCGGACAGCCGATAGGAGCCAGTCGTGGGTGTGGTGAATCTAGCACTGGCAAAAATAGGTACACGACAACCATGGCTTGGGGGGACCCACCTATTCGCGTTCATACACAATGGGTGGGTTCTGGCAAGCCAAGGTGCAGCGTGTACCCACCTAGAAACTCTACCCGAACCAAAACTAAAAATCTTGTAAGGGAAAAATCCTGCTGCCCATTGGACACTGCAGCGATGACACTGTCCGCAAGGGATGTGTGGAATGATTCGCCTGCA
This sequence comes from Andricus curvator, assembly GCA_932195095.1. Lineage (NCBI taxonomy): Eukaryota > Metazoa > Arthropoda > Insecta > Hymenoptera > Cynipidae > Andricus > Andricus curvator. The sequence goes on from CAKNYM010052376.1 coordinate 457,937, forward strand.
TAGGGCCAAAGGGGTATTGATGCCAGTAGGCGCGCTGCCGTGCAGGGGGACGTTAGGGTACGAGGATGAAACTGTAATGTGTCTGACGACAAGTTGACATGGTCCTTGTCAGAGTCGGAAAGCTCCCATACTTAGACCTAGGGAGGTATGGGGGTTATCACTCCTGGGACAGTGGACTCACCTACGATCGGAATAGGATCCTAACGTGCGGATTATCTTAAAACTACCATGGCTAACTTGCAAAATCAAAAAACTACAGTTAAAGATCTAAGGGTGGGAACTCTAAACGCGCGTAGTCTAAAAACTGGCCGATTTAGCGAACTCATTAAGATAGCAATTGAATACAAAACTGACTTAATAGCACTACAAGAAACCTGCTGGTCGGGCGATTTCGCGTCAATTTCTAGGGATAACTATACTTTGCACTGGGGAGGAGCTAAGGGGCAAAGACTGGGGACTGGTTTTCTTATTAATAAACGAATTTCGCAAGCACTTATCGACATGCAATTCATTAACGACCGGTTATCATACATTGTACTAAAGGGTAATTTCAGCAAACACGTATTAATCAATGTGCACTGCCTCACCGAGGACAAAGACGAAGACACTAAAGATCTTTTTTATGAAACAATCGAGCAGGTTTTTGACAAGTTCTCAACGTTTGACGCAAAAATAGTATTGGGGGATTTCAACGCGAAAATTGGAAAAGAACCAATGTATAGGCCTACAATAGGATCAGAAAGTTTGCATGACGTCAGTAATGATAATGGAACCAGAGTAATAAACTTTGCAGCTTCAAAGAACCTCGTTGTCAAAAGCACATATTTCAAGCATAAAAATATACATAAGGCCACCTGGACATCACCAGATGGTAATACTCACAATCAGATTGATCACGTTCTAATTGACAGAAGACGTCATACAAACATTCTCGATATAAGATCGTATAGGGGAGCGGATTTAAATTCAGACCATTTTCTCGTGATAGTAAAACTAAGATCTAGGCTAGCGTTAAGTAAGAAAACAAGCCGCACAGAGCCAACAGTTCGTTTCAATATAGATAAGTTCAAAACAGCAACAGAAACATTAAATTACCAAGTTGAGATTTCTAATAGTTTCGACGCTCTCCAAGAACAGAGAGACGATAACAATAATCACAAGGAGGACCCGGAAACCCTGTGGAGCAATACGAAAAAGGCGATAAAGGCAGCCGCGAAACTTACGATAGGTTTTAAGAAAGTAACCAAAAGCAAACCATGGTTTGACGAAGAGTGCAAACTCTGGTTTGAGAAACGTCAGAAGGCCAGACTAAGTAGTTTACAAAATAAGTGCGATCAAACACATAAGAAATATCTCGAGATTAGCAAAAGTACAAATAGGCTCTATAGATCCAAGAAAAGGGAGTGGGAAAATAATAAAATACTAGCAATAGAAGCGCATAATAAACAAAATAACCCGCGTGACATGTACAGGGGAATCACTTTTATAAGGAAAGGCTTTCAAAGTAGAACGGAAGTAATGAGGGACGAAAATGGCAATCTAGTAGCCGATGCGACAGAGAGACTGAATTTATGGAAAGATTATTTCGATAAACTATTAAATGTACGCGAAGCCCCCGTTGAAGGTAATCTCGGCGAAATCCACACTGCTGATCTATTAATTAACGATCCTACTGATATAGAAATAGAAATGGCCATCAAGAAGTTGAAAAATAACAAAGCCGCGGGCATCGATGACCTACCGTCAGAACTGATAAAAAATGGAGGCCCTTGCCTCACAAGGCAAATTTGTAAATTGATACGCGCAGTTTGGAAAACAGAACGCATGCCGGAAGAATGGAATACCTCTATCATTATTCCCATCTTTAAAAAAAGCGATAAAACTAACTGTAACAACTATCGGGGAATTTCACTTGTGCCTTCGTGCTACAAGATCCTGTCTAATGTTATCCTAAGTAGACTAACTCCTTTTGCCGAGGAAATCATTGGGGATTACCAGTGTGGATTCCGCCGAAACCGATCTACAAGCGATCAAATGTTTACAATTAGACAACTGTTAGAAAAGAAATGGGAATTTAATGAAGCAGTACATCAGCTATTTATCGATTTTAAAAAAGCTTACGACTCTATTATACGCGCGCGAATGTACTGGATCCTAGAGTTCTTGGGTGTGCCAAGAAAATTGGTTAGACTTATCGAAATTTGCTTAGGCGGCAGTAAGGGTAGAATACGCGTAAACGGTAGTTTATCTGAAGAGTTTTCGATCCGCGATGGCCTGAAACAGGGCGATGCACTTTCGTGCATCCTTTTTAACTTAGTTTTAGAATACGTGGTTAGGCAAGTGCAGGCGAATCCGACCGGTGCTACCCTCAATGGGGTAATACAAATTCTTGGATATGCGGATGATCTCGACGTACTAGGGGATGATAAAGAAACGGTAGCTAAAAATGCAGAAATCTTGATCGCAAAAGCCAAAGAGATTGACTTGGAAGTTAGCGAATCGAAGACAAAATATATGACCGTCGTCAGGACCGGACAAAGTAATCAAGACGGGGATCTAATGGCCGGAAATATGAAATTCGAAAGGGTTAACGAGTTTAAATACCTCGGGTCTATTATAACTAGCGAAAATAAGATTAAAACGGAAATCAATGCGCGGCTACACGCTGGCAATGGGTGCTATTATGCAGCAAACACGCTACTAAAATCGCGATCGCTATCTAGAAACATCAAAGTAAGAATTTACAAAACGATAATAATGCCAGTCGTCATGTACTGGTGTGAAACGTGGGCGCTGACGAAAGGAGAAGAGAATAGGTTTAGAGTTTTCGAGAATAAAGTACTTAGAAAAATCTATGGTCCAAAAAGGGACGAAGAGACCGGCGAGTGGAGAAAACTGCATAATGATGAGCTGCACGCTCTCTACGGGTCAGCAAATATTAATAGAGTAATGAAAGCGCGTAAATTAAGATGGGCGGGGCATGTAGCAAGAATGGGCAATGAAAGAACAGTGGCGCAAGTTTTAAGAGGGAGGCCGTCTGGTAAGAGACCCCTAGGCAGACCGAGAAACAGATGGGAGAAAAATGTAAGGGATGATCTAAAAGAACTAGGACATGATTACCTAAACTGGATGGAGAATGCACAAGACAGAGATGTGTGGCGGTCTCGGGTAGATGAGGCAATGAACTTTCGAGTTCGAACTGCTAATCTATAATAATAATAATAATATAATAATATGATCTCTATAATCATCGTCATATCTTAATAACGAGCGCCCTTTTTTGTACAGGGTTTATCATACCTGAAACTTATCCAATTTTCTTAGAAGTTGCCTTAAATTTAAGGTCTTGGTATGTAGATGTGAATTAAAAAATTACATTTTATATTTTACGGAATGAATGCTATATATATATACTCACCTCTTATTGTTATTAAAGATTGAAAAATAAGAAAAATGAAGAAATTTGGTTTTTAGACGACTGCTTGAAGCTTTTCTATCAGTCCCATTTCTTTCGGGGATGGCTCAAATTGAATATCTTGGCATGTAAGTGCAAATGAAGAATGGAATTTACTGTGTCATACTGATGCTGGTTTGTGAGGAAATTTTATTTTTTAGATCACTATGCTGGAATCTTTTCGTTTAGATCGATTGTCTTCGAATATGCCTGAAATTGATGCATTTGGCATGTGAATGTAGAATAAAAAATAAAATGTGCTTTGTCAAAGTGTCATTTTTTTGTCGTCAGTTGGTTAAAAATATAAAAATATGAGGAAATTTCGTTTTTTGACCACTATGCTGGAAACTTTACTTTTACTCCGATGTTTTTCAGGGATGGTTCAAATTTAATATCTTGAAATGTAGACGTGTATTGCCAAATAAAATTTGGTATGTCATAGTATTGTTTTTTTTTATATCAGGTGGTAAAAATAACAAAAATCGGTAAATTTCGTTTTTAGCCCATTATCCTGTAAGTTTTTCTTTTAGTGCAATTTTCTTCGAGGATGTTACTTAAATTGAAGGTTTTGGCATGTAGATATGCATTTAAAAAATGTGTATGTACAGTGATGTTTTTTTTGTTCTCAGAGGTTGAAAGATGAAAAAATCAAGAAATTTCGTTTCTTAGACCTCTATATGTTGGAAGCTTTTCTATTAGTTCGATTTTTTCGAGGATGGCTCGAGTTGAAGGTCTTGACATTTAGATGTGCATTGAAAAATATAATTTGGTATCTCATAGTTATTTACTTACTATTTACATACATTTATTGTCTTTGAAGATGGTTGAAATTTTAGTTCTTGACATGTAGATTTCGTTTTTTCATATCACTATGCTGGAAACTTTTCTTTTAGTTAGATTGTCTTCAAAGATGGTTTTAATTAAAAGTCTTGACATGCAAATGTACATTGGAAAATAAAATTTGTTTTGTTATAGTGATGTTTTTTTTGTTATCGGTGGTTAAAAAATCAGAAAAATGAGGAAATTCCTTTTTGAAGGCCTTGGAATATAGATGCTCATTAAAAAATAAAATTTGGTATGTTAATGTGTTGTTTTGTCTATTATGCAGCAAGCTTTTTTTCAGTCTTATTTTCTTAAAGTTCTTTCTGTTATCACCCACATCAAATTATCTCTTATGCACGTGCCCTTTCGTTTAGTAATTTATTTTTAAATTGTGGCGAAAATTTTTTGTTTATATGAAATAGAAGTTTTCATATACAATCATGAGATTTTACATGGATAGAATGTTTATAAAAGTGAAGTGTTATAAAGATTAGATGAATATTTGTAATGGATTGATGAATGAAAAGAGTTTAATCGTAATAAAAAGTTGCAAAATTGATTAGATTTGGAAAATTTAACGGGAGAAACACGAGGGAAAATAATTCTTTTGCCTTTTAATACCAGCTGATGTTTTATGATGTTGTACCCTTAGTTTAGTCACGTCTTAAGGAATGCTCAACGAATAATTTCTATGAAATAATTTTTAATTTTGACCCCAGAACCCCCTTTTATTTTGCCCGGAAAATAGCGCAAAAATCGAAAATAGCAGTTTTATATAAAATTCATATGGCCAACGGCCATGCCACGCTGAAAAAACCAGTTCTCGTCAGATCACTGAAGTTAAAGCAGCGTTGGGCGCGGTTAGTACTTGAATGGGTGACCATTCGAGAATGCTGTGTGCTGTTGGCATATTATGGGTGTGGTGAGCCCAAACTTGTAGTTATTTATAACTACAAGAAAACTATCCACCTAGAAACACTACCCGAAAAGGGTAGTGTCACGCCTACCCTGAAAGGGAAATGGCTTAATGGTATACATACATACATATGAAAGACGACTTTTTAAAAAGTTTTTTTGGGCATAAATGAGTATTATTTTGTAAAAGATAACTTCCCAATTATTTAAATAATTTTCAATTATTGAAATAATTATTATTTGTTTACACAAACTGTTTTCCAATGTGAAACGTGGAAAGTTATTATTTTTGAAACAATTTTCATTAAGTATTTTCGTTAGTATTTTGGGATAAATAATACCGTTGATGAATTTAAAGTGTAATCTTTTTTTTGAAAGGCAGTTTTAAATTATTCAAACAATGAATAATCATTCGCTTGTGTTTTACCGTAGGATAGGTGGAGAGAATTCTACTTTTTCGAATTTCTTATACTATGTCCCTTATTATTTAGTATTTTCTTATTTCAGAAGTTGTAACCTCCTTATTGTTTCAAATATTAATTTCTTCAAACAAATTTTTTAGTAAGTTACGGATAGTTACTTTTTCAGATTGATGTTTATCATTGAACGTTGATGCTTGTTACCCAAAATTCGTTTGAAAAATTGTTGATGTTCAACGAAATGAAATCAATCTGAAAGTGTGACTATCCATAACATACCAGAACAATTGTTTAAACAAATTAATATTTTGAACAATAATTATGTTATGAGTGCTGATATAAGGAAATACTGAATAATAAGGGAGTTTTACGATTTACAGAAGGAAAAATGTTTTAAACAAATGAGAATTGTTTAAATAATTGAAAAATGTAAACAAAATGCTACTCTCAATATTCGTTAATTATTTAATTACTTCCAGTAAATGCTAACTTCACTATCTGGTGAAAACAAATCATACAAATAACATATCAATTTTTTGGGAAAAGTTTGTTTTTAACAAATAATAATAATTGTGCAACCAATTACAAATAAATTAAAAAATACTTGACAAGTTATGTCTTGCCGAATGATAATCATTTATGCCAAAAACAGTTTTTAAAAAGTCGAGGTTTTTTCATTTAAAATCCAAAGCTAATTTAAAAGACCCGAGGGCAAGTGTTAATATTTAACGATTTGAAAAAAAAACGATTTTTTTTTTCGGGAACATCACGGCCTCACTATGATAGTTCCATTTTTTTTCAAAACAAGTTTCATTTGCTTAAAAATTCTCTAAAATTCCACCGCACATTGTGATGAAAAACATTGATTTTTAAATTGTTTAAACAATTTTCATTTAAGAAGTTTGTTTAAATATGCGATATATGGAAAAACTAATAGCGCATTTGATTCTGCGGCAAAAATGACATAAAATCCATGTATTGGACATTTTTTGTTTCACCCAATGTGTTATATATAGTATGAATATAAATTCTATACTTTATAATTGTTTATGTATACTACTTCACCAATTGAGTCTATAAAAAATGGTGAAACACGTAGACTTTATGTAATTTTTTTAGCTGAATCGAATGACGCTATTAGCTTTTTCCGTATCTTGCATTTTTAAACAAATGGTTTAAACTACAATTCTTTACACAAATTAAAAACATGTGTATTTTAAAGCATCTATTAGTTTTTGTGTTATTAGTTTTCCAATAATTTTGCGGCAATAGCACATTGTATATCAAGGGCGTAAAGAAGGCTATTTTGACGAGTGTGAACTTTAGCCCGAGCGAAGCGAGGGCGGCAGTCACACGAGGCAAAATAGCCGTATGCCCTTGATACACACGATACTTTTTGTCCTGCCCTCCTTGAAAACAAGCATGTGAAGCAGATAGAGGATGTTTGGTGTACTTGACAATTTTATATCATAAGTGAAAGGAAGAAATAACGTACTTTGCAGAAGGGAGATTGTGGGGTCCAGTGATACAATTTTTTTAAAGATAAAGATAATTTCCTCCATATTCTCACTTGCGTGGTGCAGTCTATGTGTAGCGGGCGTAAAGTTTTATGTATCGGGCGTGAAGTTTTATGTAGCGGGCGTAAAGTTTCATGTAGCGGGCGCAAAGGTTCATGTCGGCCCGGCGGCGGAGTGCGCATGGGCGACCGTCACTGGGTTGGAAGCGGACACATTACGCCTGCTTCACGTGCTTGCAAAGGCGTGTTTTCAGGAGGTGGGGGGGGGGGGGGGGTCAGGTTTGAAGTTTTGAAAAGTGGAAAAAATGGTAATTTTACACTTTTCAGCCTTCTGTTTGCCTCGTTACATGTTTCCGGTGTTTCACTGATATATTTTATGTCATTAGAGTTTGAAAAAAAAGTCATGGCACTTACATGGTTATCACAGAGGACGATTTTTGACGATACTTTTCTCTAAAAGTATTTACATTTTTCCACTTTTTCCATATATCTATAGAGATCTATCAACTCTCGAATGTGCTTTCTCATTTTACTGGTTTGAAAATATTTCGAATCTCGGGAACGTTTTTTTGCTCTCCTGAATACATTTTTTCTTGGCACTTACATGGTTCTGCCTTGACACCCTTCACTTATCAACGAGAAAAAGAATTTAATTGAGATTTAAAACCGCATTGAAATTAATTTTTGAGCATACAATATTTGATTATTAACCAATTCAAATAGATTCTTAAGAATCCTGAGACATGTTAGTCATGCTTCTGAAATGCGGATTATATCTTCTTCAATGTATCATCAGAGAAAAAACTAAGTGTTCTCTTTACCCGGATTTCGTGGTAAAGTTTACCTGCAACCCCGGTGCGGATTACCCCAGGTGGGTAATCTTTACCCTGACATCTTGGATATTCATTTGCGTTTACCCACGTTGTGAGGGTAATTGTCAATGTTTACTTCGAAAGCTTGGGTAACTTGACATCGTCTGCTTGCAACTAGCAACACGTGACATGTTTAGATCCAAAGCAGCCTCATTAAAGATAAAACAACTGAGTAATTTCTTTCGCGGTTCGATTAAAAACGTATAGTATTTTGCACGGATGAGCAAATTCACCATACAATTTCTGACGTCCACTGTTTGCATCATATCAGTCGTTGATAACGGAGTTTTGAGATATTAGTTAAAAGTACTGTTTTCGAAATGCCAGGTATGTACGTGGCGTTTGGGTGTAAAAATAAAGGAGTACATCCCTTTCACATAAAAAACTGGGGGTGCGAGGCATTACACGCAATCATTCAAGCAGGGTAACAGTCAGCTGATTACTCCCATCTGAGGTAAACTTTCTTTGACTACAGGCCTGTAACGTGCTGCCTCTAGCGGTTTCCACCGGAAGTATTAAGGTACAACTATGGGAAATCAAGTAGTTTTTAGAGTAGAAGTATTATTTCAAAGAAGAAATTTTTCTGAATTATAATAGAAAATTTTGTTACATTGTTCGTTGTGAAATAATCTTTTTTTTAGTTAAAAATGCAACCACTTGGATAAAAGTAAAACTCTATTGTTAAAAATTAATTTTTGTTGGTTGAAGATTCATCATTTTAATCGAAAATTAATCTCTGGTTAAAAATGTAACTACTTTGTTGAAAATTCATTGTTTTAACTAAAAATTTAACTATTCCAGTAGAAAATTCAACTATTTTGCTTAAAATCTGTTTTTTTTTTGGTTAAGGCCATGCTATACATGAGTCACGTGACCTAAATTATCGATAATTTTTTTGCAACAACTCACTTCCACACCGAATGAGATATCGAGTTGAAATTTTAAGAAAAGCCTCAGGAAACAATAATGTACGTTTGTATACAACATTTGGCTCGAAATTTAGAAAAAAAATTTTTGAAGAAATTAAAACCGGAGCAATATCGGCATTTTTTGTGCAACAACTCATGTCCACACAAAATGAGATATCGAGTTGAAACTTTGGGGAAAGCATCAGGAACCTGTAATCTACGTTTGTATACAACATTTGGCCCGAAATGTTGAAGAAAGAAATGTAATGAATAAGGAAATTCACAAAAATACCGACTGTGTTGTAGAACTCTGTAACCAATTTTCAATGTTCCTAATGAAACGTTTTTGAGGTTCTGGCTCACATGTCTTGAGGAAAATTATGCAAACATCGGTTGCAAAAATTACACTTGATAATATTTGCTGGTTTGGTGCGAATAAACAAATTGATATTTGATATATCCACGGTGTCAGCACTGTTGATAATGCAGATCGCTTGATTGCCGGTCGATATTTGTTATTCCAATAATACTTTGTTTTCTTCCCCAATTCTATGCTTTACCACACACTGTCCTTTCATATTTATTAATCTTTTCCCAAATTTTTTCCGCTCTATTTTAACTTTTATTTTTAAATATGGGACAAAAAATATCGATCTCAGGACTGGCTGGGTCACGTGACTAATGTATAACATGGCCTTAAGAATTAGATTTTTAACAAAAAATTTAACTATTCTATTTTTGGTTGAAAATTGATCTTTTTTGGATGAAAATTCAACTATTTGGTTGAAAATTGATATCTCTTATTTAAAAATATTTGTTTGAAAATTTATATACCTTGTGGAAAATTCGTCTTTTTTTTTGTAGAAAATTAATCTTGATGGTTGAAAATTAATCCTTTTGGTATAAAATTCAACTATTCGAGTTGAAGATTCATCATTTTTGTTGAAATTTCATCAGTTTGGTTGAATAGTATATTGTGTTACAACTCAGCAAACCACGGCTTTCAGGTACGAGGCTGATGTTTTAATTTTTAAATAGAAAATATCACTTTGCAACCAACTAGTTGAATTTTCATCTAACAAAGATAAATTTTCAAACAAAAATAGAATAGTTAAATTTTCTGTTAAATCATTTTCAGCTTCTTCTTGCAAGTGAGGTGGAGTGCACTGCATAAACTCTCCATCTTGATTATCACTTGCCATCGCGACACGTATAGTCATTGTTATCGGTTGACGAAAAACTCGCGGGCTATCGTGCAATTTGACTCACGTGTTGCTGCGTGTTGCTGGCCGGCATGCTCTGTACAACTGTATTGTACAGTCTACAAATATCAGTCATATGTACCGCGCATGCGTCAGAAGAGAGACAGTAGAGTGTCGCCGCTTGTACCGAAAGCGCATGCGCGCACTCCGTAAAAGTATACTTTTACGGCCTTGGTCGGCAAAATATCCCCTCCGACAAACGAGAACTTCGCTTCCCACAAACACGCAGAGAAAGATACGGTTTTGCATAAAATTCTTTTATGCGTTTTGACAACATTAGCCTCAAAATTTTTGAAATAAGTCTCATGGATTCTTTGTGAGCCATGGTACACCTTCTACCAAATATGGGTTTATTATTTTCAATCTAGGCAGAAAACCATTTTTGCCGCAAATAGCACGAGATCAATGTCTTGTCTCCCGAAGGTAAGTATACGAGTGAAAACATTCTTAATGCTCCTGTTTTTCTCAAATATCAGTTTAAAGTGAGATGGAGAATCAGTGTGAAGTGTCAAAAATACATTTCATGATAAATAAAACTTAGATAGAAAAAGAACGCGAATATAACTTTTCTAAAAGATGTCAATATATGACAAAGCAGTCATAGATATTCAGTGATGATTATGACACATTTCACTGTATAATTTATTGGATACCCCTTTTGATTCTCTAAACACGCTGATATTCTGTGTTGGACACCTTCCCCTTAACTTGCTTTTTGTTACATTTGTTTCTAAAAACGAAATAAAAATTGAACGAAATTTTTGTTTAAGAAAAATAATGGTAAATTCAGATAACACAGGCCGACATGAATGACATCTTTTTGGTACCTAAAGACCGGACTATGTGACCCCGTAAGATTTTGGTATCCTAAAACCGAATCCGTTATACAAATTTTCCCTATACGTCAGGTTTTTGTGATATCCTAACCTAAAAGTGCAAAAATGGCTATTTTTAGCCACATTTGAGGCAATATAACACGATCAGCATTTTTTTCTCTAAAAACTGCTAACGCCATCGTTTAGTACTTCTTTTTACCTTTCATTTACATTTTCAATTATCTCGAATCGATTTTTTTTCTCCGAGATATAACACACTAACCATTTCAGGCTTTTTTTAGCCTTCTTTGCTAGTTTTTCATTGCGGAACTGAAATGGTTAATGTGCGATATCTCGGAGAAAAAAAATTGGTTCGGGATAACCGAACATGACGTATAGGAAAAATTCAGACAACGGATTCATTTTTATGACACCAAAATTCTTCGGGGTCACATAGTCTGGTCTTTGGGTACAAATTTTGTCGGCCTTTGTAATTTAATTTTCATTCTAAAAATTTAGTGAATTTCGAAGCAATATTCAACATGTGTCGAAAAACGAGATAAAAATGCAAAACTTTTGTTCTCTTTCTGAAAATGAAATTGGAAGATATTTAACTTTTCCTTGGAAAGCAAGAAACATTAGGTTAAAAGAAACTCAATTTTTTTGATACCGAAAACTTGCAAAACTGGGATTTTGTCTGTACTTATGAAAATGAAGAAAAATTTTAAGAAAAGCTCACTGCAATTCAGATGCATGAAAAAGTTTCGTTCTTTTCTGAACTTTAAGAAAATTATTATTATTATTCTGCTTCTACTTTTTTGTTCTTGAATACAAATATTAGAAGAAGTTTTATTTTTGTTCTTGATGAGAAAAATGTTAAAAGTCTTAAGCCTTATTTGTAAAAACAAAAAAAAATAGGAAAGGACTTTACGCAGTAAAAAATTCGTGTAAATACTTTCCATCCTGAGGTTTAACCAATTTTCTAGACGTGGCCAGGCTTATGCACTGATAAATTTCAGACTGATTTTTAGGTGTAACCATTTTCATTCTTCCATTTAATTGTAATAGTTTTATTTCTGAAAATGTATCAAATTTGTAAGAGCATTTTATTTTGTTTCATATATCGAAACAATATTTAAAAAACTTTAATTTTGTAACTGGAAGATATTTGAACTTGACTTTGAAAAACTAAACGTATTAGAAGGAACTTTCTCTTTTTTCCTAAAAATTTGCTCGATTTCGATGGAAAAACTCGAATGATGATGCTCAAATAACTGTCCATCTGAGCTTAAAAAAGGCTCAAAATTTCAAGTTCATCACTATTACACTGAAAAAATTAATATTTTTATTTGACTTTCATTTGAGAAGACATGATCCAAAGATCAATGAAAGATGTATAAGGTGTAAATACATTTATATCGAGATAGGTGAATGTGTATACAAAATCCATGATTCCATGAATAATATTGCATATTGGATATTGAAATATTAATTTCAGTTTGAATAGAATATAATATCAAAATACACTAATCTAGAACCCACTATCTATAGGTTACCAGATCTAGATACAACAATATTATAAGCGCAGTACAATTCACTTAAAACAAATTCTTCTAAGCATTTAATTACTTTAAAATATTGACAAAGATATTCTTCCTTTCTCCATATGACATGTCACATTTTTTAGTCAGATTGCGACATCTACGAAACTGTTCCAAGCTATGTGTATCAAAATTTCGGTACACGTATCACACTCTTTCATTATTTTTCTTCTAAAAGTGAAGCGTAATTAAAATAGTCTATTTTTGTATATTGTATAAGGGAACGAAAATTGAAAATTTCTAATTGTTTTTCTTCAACCAGAAGATATTTTCATTTGGTTTACGAAAGCTAAACGTATTGCCAGAATTTTTCATTTTCCTTACCTTTCAATAACTTTGTTACTGATGCTGAAAACTGTTTAGAGACTTTAACTTTGTAGGTAATGGCTTGAGTCTGCATACAGGAATAGTTATTCCCAACTCACGGTGATATTTACTGTTTACCCGTGCGAACAGGTAATAGCAGACAGTTTACATCCTACTAAGGGTAATATTTATCTTCTACCTATACCAGCAGGTGAAAATACAAAATTACCTGCAAAAAAATTTACTCCTAGTTTTTTCTGTGAAGCAGAAATTTCTTTTCTTTTAAGTTTTTTTTCAGAGCGAAGTCTATCAGCAATTTTAGTTCCTTTACATACCAGATCGTTTTTTTCACTCCCCTAAACTTTGCATTTCCATACTATCCACTATTCAGCTTTAGAGGAAACGAGATATTAATTGTGCCTCGAGCAGTAACTAAATCCCCGGGAATTTTTTCGGCTCATCGGCATAAATCAATTTTGCCGTCGACAGCCCTCTCTTGAAGCCGAAAGCAGCAACAGTTGCATAGTAATGGCGGAGTCAGGGGCTCCTGTCGGAACATAAATTATCCTCTCTCGTCCTACCCCGTTTCCACCACCCTCTTTCCACCCACCCCAACCCGCCCACGTATCTGCCCACTTTGAAGAATAGAATTTGTAATCCAAGCTCAACTATTTTGCTAGATTTATTTACTGTCCTCGCCAATGCAATCGCATTCTCAGCCAAGATAATTCCGAAGGTAAATAAGATATAGTTTCCAATGGGTTATAAAAAGGGGAAACATTTCGGGGTGTTTATTAATTCATGACTTCAAAATAAATTCGTATTTTAAATAGAAAAATAAATTAATAATATTGTTGCAGAGTGCATTAATTTAGCTTAAATAAATTTGGGAATCAAATTTTAGTATACCCAGGGCTTCCGTACAGTACTTAAGTCACTTTTAGTCACATTTTTCCCAAGTAACTTTTTAGTAACTTTTTAAAGGGAAAGGCCACTTTAGTCACTTTAATCCATCTCATTTTCCATTTTATCTAAAAAAAATTAAATTAAATCAATCTATGCATGAAATCTATAGTGCTCGGTATGAAAATGCTATTCAATATCAGACTTCATACTCTTTTCCCTATTCCCTCCTTTCCCCCTTTTTAAAATAATTCCTCTTTTTTCTCCTATTTTCAAATAACTTCCCCTTTTTTTAATTTTTTATTTAAATGCGAACTGTATTAATAAAACCCAATAAGAAAATCGAAACATTTTTGGGTAAAAGTTAATTTTTTTTGTTTGAAAAGTCTACTATTATATTTCTGGTTCAGAATTGATTTTTTGTGTGTAAAAATTTTATTATTCGGTTAGAAATTTGATTATTTTATTGAAAATTCAACTATTTTGTTGAAAAGTCATATTTTCTGGCCGAAGTACAACAGTTTTATTGAACATTCATCTTTTTGGTTCAAAAACTCATTTTTGTTGTTGTTTAAAATTAATATTTTTTCGTTGAAAATTAACTTTTTTGTTGAAAATTCAACTATCTTATAAAAAATTCCTCTCTGTTGCTTGAAAGTGCAACTTTTTGGTTCCAAATATAATTAATTAGTTGAAAATGACGTTTTTTGTTGAAAATTCATCTTCACGGGGTTGAAAGTCGCAGGTTTTCGAAAATATTCAACTTTTGAACCTAAAAACCCTTTTGATTAAAATTTATCTCTTTTGGTAGAAAATTAAAATTTAAAATTAAAACTCTTTTCTGGTAAAAATTCAATTATCTTTGGTTAGAAACGGAACTTTTTGATTGAAAGTTAATAATCCCTTTTGGTTGAGGATTCAACTACTTTGTTAAAAATAAATTTTTTCGTCCAAGATTCATAATTTTAGCTGGAAATTCATCTGTTTGGTTAAAAATTGAACTATTTGGTTAACAATTTTTTTTGCTGTGGAAAATTAATTTTTTCAACTCAAAATTCAACTATTCCATTTTTGATTGTAAATTGATCTTTCTTTAGTAGAATGTTCAAATATATCGTTGAAAATTCGTTTTTTTTTTCAGTAGAAAATTTATCTGTTTGGTTGAAAATTAATGTTTTTGTGTAAAAATTCATCTGTTTTATTGAAAATTCATCTCTTTTGATAGAAATTTAATCTTTTTGTTGGTTAGAATGCAGCACTTTGGTTGAAAATTAATAATAATTTGTATTGGTTGAAGATTTAAATATTTGGTTGAATATTCGTCTTTTTTGGTTGATATATCAATTATTACATTCATCGTCGAGAATTCATCTTTCTTGGTTGAAATTTCAGCTAACTGGTTAAAAGTTGAACTACTTTGGTGAAAATAGTATATTGTGCTACAAGTTGAAAAAGCGAGAGATTTAAAACGAGTGTGAAGTTAGCTACCCGAGCGGAGCGAGGGTGGCTATCACACGAGTTTTAAATCGTCGCTTTTTCAATGTGTGGGACACGATACTTTTTCTATAATTTGTTAAAAAGTGCTAGTTTTTGTTTACCTGTTTTTTGTGTAAAAAGAAGGCGATTTTTTGTCGATTGACGCAACAATGACAATGGCAATTATCAAAACCATGGCAATAATATGGCAGTAATAATAAGCTGGTTCTCACAATTGAATAGTTGGCCCATAAAGTTGAGGGCTTCAAAACTTTCGATTTTTCGTGAAAAAAACGAAGCACAGTATTTTCGGAGAAACTGACGGTGTTTTTTTTGCTTTTGCCAAGTGACAAAAGTACATACAAAATACACAACTCGAGACTTTTCAGGAAATTGCTTTTAGGTTAGGGACGACAGTCGGAAAATAGAATGAAGTTGGCTGCGCACGATGCACGAGTCCACCCGAGGCAGCACGAACCCACCCGAAATAACATTTACTTTTTCCACTGTGCCTCACTTTTATCACTGTCCATTTACTTTTTCCACTGCATCTGTCCACTTTTGTCACTGTTGCCCGGAAAGGTCGGCACTGCGCATGCGCCACGTCATCGAGCAAAAATCGGTAACTTTTTACACCAAAAACAGGTGGAAAAACTGGCACTTTTTCGCGAATTATAGAAAAATAATATTTTTGGTTGAAGATTTATCATTTTAGTTGAAGATTAATGTTTTTTTTTTGTTTAAAATTTATGGTTTCAACTATTTCATTTTTAGTTGAAAAAACAAACTATTTTTAATATTTTTACTTATTTAAATATAATATTTTTACTTAAAAAGTTAAGAATTTGAAGCGTTTAATATTGAATTCTATATAGTACCTGCAATAACTTTATTTCGATGAAATTATTTCCCCCTTATTCTTCTATTTTCGTGAAAAATAACCCTATTTACCCTGTTTTGAAAGCATTTTAGGTTTTGAAGTCTGCAATATCAAAATTTAATGCTTTTATTTTACAATTTTCTAGTTCTCGGGGTCCTATTGTACATCATCGAAATATAATTGCAGAAATTGTGACCATTACAGGCTTATTTTCTCGTGAAGAGTAGATTTCGAATATTTGTTGGCTTAAATCAGTCACTTTTTCCACTTTGTTCAAGTCCATTAGTGAATTAGTCTGAGGCAGCCCTGAGTGTACCGTAAGAAGTGGGACATGTTTTTGGATTTTTCTTAACAATTGCACGAAGGAATTATAATTATATACTAATGCTTCAAATATATAAATTCTGAACATTTTTTTGCCTTTAGTAAAGTTAAAACATAAAGAGCCTCGGTGGCTTAGAAGTTAGCACATCAGGTTTCTGAGAAAGAGGCCTGGGGTTCAATACCTGTGCAGGTACCAATGGAAATTTTTCTACGTACTTCAAACGGGGCTTTATCTATTTTTATATGTACTTATATCGGGCTAATATAATAAGTAAAAAATAAAAAATACGTACTGAATTTCATTAAAAGCATAGCCTAATGTGTTGCTTCACCTTATACAAGTATAAAACCACACAATAATAAAATAATTAAGGAAATGCTGCCTGTTTGGACTTTGAGAACAGCATTTTGAACCTTCTCAACGGATTATTTAAAGAAACGGGATGTTCCCATATTCGGTATATAATTTCTGACAATGTCCGACTTTCCCCTACTGATTCGAAACTTTGTATAGAAATCTTCATACAGAAAAAAAAATAATTTTGAAACAATTTTGTTAAGACGATATACTATATGATAGATGGCATAGATATAAAAAAATCGCAAGTAAATTTTTGCAAACCTTTTTTTAATCGACATAACCAAAATACAGAAGATGACAAACTTATATAAATATTATTTTAATCAAAACTTCCTAACGAAACTGAACCAAACAGTCTCTAGAAGAAAAATTTGACATTCATTTAATAGAAAACAATAAAAAATCTTCAGGATTTTCATTCAGAAAAAGATAAATGAAATTATAAAATAGGAAATAATGAGTGGCCTGATTTTTCAAGGTGTTCTGGTTAGCCTTGGCTTGCGGTACCTATCTAATTTTCAGAGAGGCTAAAAATGTTCCTATGAGTATAATACTATAAATAGTTCTTGAACTAATGTTGGAAGGATATTACAGTTACGGAAAAAGCATTTCCTTTAGAAGATCATGGAACTAAAGAACTCGTATCCGAGTGCGAGAACTAACCGCTTTAAGTTCGTTCAGAATCGACTTTATCCAACCAGCACACAGTTGAAAGTAGGGTCTTATCGGTTACTCCTTTTTGTTTCAGTCGAATAAGCACAATTCGTTCTGCAAAGAAAAGAATTCTCACTTTTATTTGATAAGAGTTTTTCTTTTGCACTTCCGTATTTCATTTCGAAACTCCAAAGAACAGTTATTGACCTTCCTGAAAGAATTCAATCGCCACTTTGTACCTTTCATAGAAATTCCGTATTTCGAACTTCTCAATGACATACAAAATCTAACTTCAATAGAAAGTCCCATATTTATAACTAGCAATATTATACGTGTCATACAGGTATACAACAAATTACTATGTTTCCAATTTTAAATCGTACAGTTTAATCACTTGAAGAAAATATTGAGAGGAAGTCATTTGAAATTTTCACTTTAGAACATTACCAAATTGAAAATAATTCATTTTTCTTGCATTAAAAATTTTTTTTTCAGAGAATTATTTCGAAAAAGATGCTTCGAAAATTGAGAAGCTACTTTAAAAATATTCAGTTTTTAATGCTTTTTCGGCATTTTTAAATCGTGCAGGCTTTCAATTTATATCGTGAATAGTTTAAATAAATAATTTTGAAAGTTTTATTTAAACATTTTTAAGTTTGATATTGTGCTGCAAATTAAACCTATCTCAGTTTTGTAGGTTTTAAATTCTACTTTTCAGTTTTCCAGTTTAAGAATTTTTAATTTGTACGGTTCGAAAGCTATGAATTTTAAATTGTAAAATATTAAAGACTTTAAATTCGCGATATTCTACAACTTTTAAGTACTTGAAATTAAACATTTTTCTATTTTAAGCACTTTAAATTTGAAAATGGTCCACTTAAGTTCCGAAAATCATTAATTTTCAGTTTTCAATGCTAGTACTCATTAAAAAACTTTAAAAGTATATTTTTAAAACCAATTTCCACTCTTAGAAATTTAAATCAGTCAAATAGAACCGTAAATGCGGCATCTTCGAACAAAAGGTACCCATAATCTCAAGGTAAAATATCTTCGCCAATTCTTTTAATTAAAAAAAATTATTAAAGGCGTTATTTGTCACTCCCAAAGGAACGAATTCAGAAGAATTGAAGGAAATCAGGGATTTCAAAGAATTCAGAATATTTAAGGAATTAAGATAAATACATAGAAGGAATTCAGTGATTGAAAATAATTCAGAGTATTTAAAGAATTTAGAAAGCTTAGAACATTTAGAGAATTTTCTGAATTCCTTAATTATTCTGAATTCAGAGTATTCACAGAATTCAAGGAATTTCAGAAATTCAAAATATTCCGTGAATTCAGGGAATCACATGAATTAAAGTAATTCAGACGATTGAGGGATAGACGAATTAAAGGAATTCAGGTGATTCAGAGAATTTAGATGAATTCAGATATATCAGGGAATTGGAAGGAATTCAGAAGGTTTAAAGAATTCAAAGAATTCAGGTACTTCAGAATATTCAACGATTTCAAGAAATTCAGAGAAGTTGTAGATTTAAAATATTTAAAGGAATTCATAGATTTCCAGAAACTAAGAGAATTCAAGGAATTCAAAGAATTCACAATATTTAAGGAATTTAAGGAATTAAGATTATTCATGAAATTAAGGGAACTCAAAATATTCAAGGAATTTAGTGAATTCAGCATGTTCAAGAAATTCAAGGATTTTAGTGAATTCAGAGAATTTCGGAGCGTTTAAGGAATTAAAGGAATTTAGAGAATTCACGGCATTCAGAATATTCAAGGAATTCAGGGATTTTGGAGCATTAAAGGAATTCAAAAAATTCATGAAAATGAAGGAATTGAATTAGTCCCGAAAATTTTAAGAATTTGAAGAATGCAGAAATTCGATGGATTTTAGAGCATTTTGGGAATTTAAGGGATTTAGCGAAATCAGAGCATTCAGAGAATCTCAGGGATTTCAGAGCACTCAGGAAGGAATTCAGAGAACTTCAGATGTATTAGAGCATTAAAGGAATTCAAGAAATTCATCAGATTGAAAGAGTTCAGAGAATTCAGTGAATTCAAGGTATTCAAGGAATTTCAGGAATTCAGAATGTTGAATGACTTGGGGGGATTCAGAGAATTTGAGGAATTCGCAATTTTTCAGGATTTCAGAGAAGTCAAGGAATTCAGAATATTCAAGGAATTTAAGGATTTCTGGGAATTCAGCGAATTTAAGGAATTTCAGAGCATTTAGGTAATTCAAGGAATTTAGAAAATTCAAGGAATTTCAGGAATGCAGAACATTACAAGAATTCCGGAAATTCAGAATATTCAATGATTTCAGAGAATTCAAGGAATTCAGAGATTTGAAGAAATTGAGGGAATCTGACCAAATTTGCATTGTCCTAAATATAAAACTCTTAATTTTGGAGAAAGGAATGAAATTTTTTCCTTTTTATATAATAAACTATGAATGTTAGAGACTCGTGAAACGTCAAAACTATTATTTTTCAAGAATATTAGTTTCCAATTATGAATTTCCTTTTGTTGTAAAATTTCTAAAATTTAAAATTGATCCTAAAGAACTCCATATATTATTAATTGAACATTATTATTTTCCGTTTACACGTATGTGTTTCTAAACTTTAAATGAAGGGTTGCAACTAGAGAACTAACATTTTCGCCGAAAATGGGTTTTTTGCATAAAAAATCTTAAATAATCCAATTCATGTTGTGTTGGAAGAATTTGTTCGAAATCTCATTTTTAATATAGTAATAAAAATATTGGTAATTCGAAACCAGATAACTGACTCTTTGTACTTGTTCCCCATCTTCTTTGTTTTTTAATTGCCTGACCTCTTACCTTTTTCTTAAATCTTCTTCTAAAAATATTCCTCTTTCTAAAAGTTTTCGAAAATAGTGAAATAATAAAATACTTCTTTTTTGAGAGAAAAAGCCCCTAAATAAAACTATTTGCCACTTTTTTTCAGCAGCAAAGTACCAATCAAATTCTAACCTAAGGTCTTAAATCTTCATTTGCTATAAAAAGCCATTTTTATCAGTTTTTCCACTTCACTTTCTGCCTTGCGATTAGAAACGATATTTCTTGAAATTATTATTGTGTATTTATGAAGAAACATATACCTTTCTTCTTTTATAGACCTTTCAGCGAAAAACAGTCTGTTAAATTGCGATACCGCCATACTACATCGTCATTTTCCCGAAAAAGAATAATTTTTTTGTATGAAAACTTTTTTATTCTCATTCAGCCTTCATATATCTCGGGAGTGTGTTTTTATTAATTTTAAAAATTGAACCTAGTATATTGTGCAACGAGTAGGACAAGTTGCCGATTCTAGTCGAGTGTGAAGTTTGCCGCGCGAGCGCAGCGAGCTCGTTAATCACACGTGTCTAATCGCCGTCTCCCACTAGGTTCACATAATACTTTGTCCAACACTCGCGATGGAAATGCAGCTGAGGAGGTTGTCGAGAGACGACGAAGTTGTCGATTTCTCAACTGCATGACGACACAGTGGTCGAAGTGAGTACTTTTCCCACTAGTGGAAAAAGTAAACTCACTCCGACCACTGACGTCATCAGTTGAGAAATCGACAACTTCGTCGTCTCGAGATGAGCCTCCGAAGTCGCATTTCGATCGCGGGTGTTGGACAAATAGATTTTCAGTCGCTATCCAAAGACGATTTTCAAAACCCATGATATTTGAACCTTCAAATTCTTAAATGATTTACTCGGAATTGGTTAACTTTTTCTAATCAAACTTATTTTCGCCCAATTTAGCAAATTCATTATTTCGGTGTTAAGTTTTTATTTTTTGTTCAAACTGAGAATTGCACTTTTTATGGCGATTGTCAACTTCCAGTTTCTATTTCTTATAATTAGATAATTTTTTTTAATCATACTTTTTTGGCCTCGATTCAGAAACAATCGAGTTTAGGAGTACACTTTTTTATCTTTAAATGGTGATTTCAATTTTACAGAATGTTATTTCGCTCTCCTGAAAAATTCCGATTTTTTTGGTAATGTAGTTCTGTACTAAAACTCTTCAAGTTGTAAAAAGATCTTATTTAAGAAAACAGGAATAGAAAACATTATTTTGTGTTAGATGCAAACAGAATGTATTAACTGCGAACACATATAATTATTATTACGAATTTATAATTCTTTATTGTTTAAAACTCTAATTATTCTAAAGAAGCTTCTGTGTTACCATTTAATACTTTTTTTCAATTTTCCAAGAGTGAAGTCTCCATTATCCTAGATTTTTTTAATGAAATAAATTGCTCTTCGCCCTCCTCATTGAGCAGGTATACGACTATATAATATAGGCGAATGAATGTGTACCGTGTTCAATTTTACGATGGTAAACGTGCGCTGAAAGTAGACGGGACGTTTAATACAGGCGTGGGTGTGTGCTAGGGGTGCTAGTTAGCGCCATGCCCGGCGCCGACGACGTCGCCGTCTGGACGCCCATGGTCTCTCGCTCTCGATGTACAGCGTCGTATTCTGCACCCCTTCTCTCCCACCCTCTCTCTAAACGCGCCAAATCAAAATAACTTGCGCTTCGTCCAAGAGAGGCGATCCGTTGGAAAAAGGTACCCTTCGAAGGTACGAACCAATTTGGAACGATTCCACCCATTCTAAGGCTAGAACAAGCTTCTAGTCACTCTTCATCCCCCAAGCGTATCGCAAAGCAATTTCTACTGTATTTCCTTTCAATTAACCTTCGACGTCTTATTTACTCCTGTTAAATTCCTTTGCACACCTTTATTATTTTTCTACCCTGCCGGAAGTAAATGGATAGAGTTTCTATACATTTGAATCATTTTTATTCTTCAAGATTAAAACGAAAAGAAGTAAATCATCCCTTTTTTACACTTCATACGTCCAATCAATCCTTTTTCTCTCTGATTTGAGTCCCAATTTTTCTCTGCATGTCTATCCACCACTTATCTATATTTATCATTTCCTTTTCAATTTTTCAATCTCTATCTTACTATCCATGTCTATCCTTTTGTCTCTTCTGCAACAAACATCACCCTTGTTTTATTAAATACCAAGTTTTTTGTTCTACTCTAGGCCCCGTTTTTCACATATTCTTTTCTATCTCTTTGGCAATATGAAATCCTGCTTATCTTTTTCAATCCCCATCTTTCCATCCACTTACATTCTTGTCTATCCCGCCTTTAAAATAAATTACCTTGATCCTTTTAAATCCCAATCTTTACACCAAAGTCTATTTTCCGCAATTCTATCATTTTCTATCTGTTTGGCAATCTAATGTCGTGCTTATCTGTTTTAATCCCTATCTTACTATCCACGTAAATCCTTTTGTATTACTTCTGCAAAAAAATCGCCCTTATCCTTTTGAATCCCAATTTTTATATCCAAGTCAATCCGTCGCAAGTCTTAACTTTTTCTATTAGTTTGACCGTCTGAAATACTGCATATCTTTTTATCCACGTATATCCTTTCTTATCCATTTGGCAATACAAAACCCTGCTTCTCTTTTTCAATCCCTATTTTACTATCTACGTAAATCCTTTTGTATCTCTTCCACAATAAAAATCAGCCTGATCGTTTTGAACTCCAATCTTCATTTCTAAGTCTACTTCTTGCAAGTCTATACTTTTCTATTCGATTGGAAATATAAAATCTTGCTTATATTTGTCAGTCCCTATCTTACTATTGACGTAAATCCTTTTGTATTGCTTCTGCAACAAAAATCGCCCTGATCCTTTCGAATCTCAATCTTTATATCCAAGTCTATTTCCCGCCAATCTGCCATTTTCTATCTTCTTTTTTATCACTTCTGCAATGAAAGTCATCTCCAAGTAAATCCTTTTTCATCCCTTCTACAATATAAATCACTATCATTCTATTGAATTATAATTTTTATATCGAAGTCTATCCTTGTCAAGTCTATTATTTTCTATCCGTTTGCCATAATAAAATAATGCTCATCCTGTTCAATTTCTATCTTCCTATCTATGTGAATTATGAATCCCTTACTATCCCTTGTACAATATAAATTACCCTGATCCATTTTTATCCCTCCTGCAAAAATTACCCTTATCCTTTCGAATTCATATTTTCCCATTCAAGTCTATCCCCCGGTTATCCTCGTAAATTCTTTTCTATCTATTTTTAATCTTAGTCAATCTATTTAAATGTATCCCCCGCTTATCCACTTAGATTTTTCTCTTTATCTATTTGGCAATTTAAAATCCTGCTTACCTGTTTCAATTCCTATCTTACTATTCATGTTAATATTTTGCTATCCCTTCTGCAACAAAAATCACCCTTATCCGTTTCAATCCCAGTATTCCTATTCAAGTAAATCGCCGCTATTCACATATATCCTTTTCTACCTGTTTGGCAATATAAAATCCTGCTTATTTTTTTCAATCCCTATCTTCCTGTCTACGCAAATCACTTTCTATCCGTGGTGCAATATAAATCACCCTGATCTTATTGAATCCAAATCTCAATATACAAGTCTATTTCCCACAAGTCTATCCTTTTCTATCTGTTTGGCAATATAAAATCGTGCTTATCTGTTTCAATCCCTGTTTCTCTATCCATGTAAATCCTTTTCTTTCCCTTGTGCAATATAAATCACCCTGATCCTATTGAATCCTAATATTAATATCTAAGTCTATTTTCCTCAAGTCTATCTTTTTCTATTCACCATCCACAATATCCTTATGTTCCGATCCACGTAAATCCGTTCATACCCCTTTTACAATCAAAATTACCCTTATTCTTTTGAATTCCAATTTTTATATCCAACTCTATCGCCCACAAGTCTATCCTTTTTCATCCGTTTGGTTTAGTAGGATCCTGCTTATCTTTTTCAATCTCGATCTTCCTATACATTAAAATCTCTTTCTAACCCTTGTGCAATGTACAGGGTGGCGAAAAAGTATGGCCACCCCCAGAAATCTCTGTGGTTTGTCAGAAAAAACCAAGGTCATACCCTAGGTAACTTTCAATGAGGAGTCTAATGGTGACCTTGGATTTTACTTTGAACCTCATTTTCAAGGTCATTTTAAGGTCACATTCGTTAGGTTGATTAGACTCAGATTTCGAATATTGATGTTGAAGGAAAATTTAAAGATCATTCTAAATGAAACTCTTGTCACCATAATTCTTCTTTTTGCCGAAACCCAGGAACAACGGCGTGGACGTAGAAGGATTCTGTTCCCTTTGGGGTGCTTTTTTAGAGGGAGTTCCCCTTGCCTCTCACTTGGGGTGCTTTTTTAGAGTGACTTCCCCTTGCTTCTCACTCGGGGTGCTTTTTTAGAGTAAGTTCCCCTTGCCTCTTACTTTTGGGTAAGCACCCCAAGTGAGAGGGAACAGAATCTTTCTACGTTCACACCGTTGTTCCTGGTTTGCGCCAAAAGAGGGATTATGGTTATAAGAGTTTCATTTGAAATTACCTTTAAATTTTACTTCAACATCAATATTAAAAATCTGAGCCTAATCAACCTAACGAAAGTGACCTAAAAATGACCTTGAAAATGTGGTTCAAGGTTAAATCTAAGGTCACCGTTGGATTCCTCGTTAAAACTCACCCAGGGTATGACTTTGGTTAATTTTTTTCACTAATTTTGCGAGCTGTCTGCGAGGTCCTATGCCAGCGTACTTTGACCTTTATTTTATCTGCAGAGTTCACGTTAACCCTTGACCTAAACACATATCCGAACGTAAAATTTCCCGCTCTTTTCGATTATGGCACCAAAAATAGGGGTTCCCATTTAAAAAAGCAAATCTGACCTCAAAAGGACCTTGAAAATGAGGTTCAAGGTCAAATCCAAGGTCACCGGTGGATTACTCGTTGGGAGTTACCCAGGGTATGACCTTGGTTAATTTTTTCACTAATTCTGCGAGATTCCTACGAGGTCCTATGACAGCGTACTTTGACCTTCATTTGTCCTGTAGAGGTCACGTTAACTCTTGACCTAAAAACATTCCCGAACGTAAAATTTCCCGCTCTTTTCGATTTTGGTAACAAAAATAGAGGTTCCCATTTTAAAAAACAAAGCTGACCTCAAAATGACCTTGAAAATGAGGTTCAGGGTCAAATCCAAGTTCAACGTTGGATTCCACGTTGAAAGATGCCTAGGTTGTTTTTCATAGCAAAAACCTTGGTATTTTTTTAACAAACCGCAGAGATGTCTAGGGGTTTCCATACCTTTTCGCCAACCTGTATATCATCCTAATCATTCTGAATCTTAATGTTTATATCTAAGTCTATTCCCCAAAACTCTATCCTTTTATTTTGTTTGGCAATCTAAAATCCAGCTTATCATTTTTAATCCGTGTCTTCCTATCTACGGGAATCCTTTCCTATCCCTTCTACAATATAAATCAGCCTTATCTTTTTGAACCCCAGTCCTTCTATCAAATTCTATCCCTCCTTTATCCACGTACATCCTTTTCTATATCTTTGGAAATATAAAGCCCTGCTTATAATTTTCAATTCCTATCTTCTTATTTCCGTAAATACCTTTTTATCCCTTATGCAATATAAATCATCCTATTCCTTTTGAATCTGAATCTTCATATCCAAGTCTATTCCTCGATAATAGATCCTTTTCTGTTTGACAATCTAAAATCAGGCCTATAATTTTTAATCCCTATTTTCCTATCTACTTTAATCCTCTTCTATCCCTTCTACGATATAAATTAGGTTTACCCCTTTGAATTCCAGTCTTTCTATCCAAGTCTATCCCCCGCTTATGCACGTTCATCTTTTTCTATCTCTTTGTAAATTTTAAAGTCCTGCTTATCCTTTCATCGCTTATCTTCCTATCCACAATCCTTTTCTAGTCCTTTCGAAATATAAACCAGCCTTATTCTTTTGCATTCCAGACTTCCTATTCAAATTGATCCCCCGCTTATCCACCCCTATCCATTTCTATCCATTTGGCAATCTAAAATCCGGCTTATCTTTCGACATCCGTATCTTCCTATCCAAGGCAGTCTTTTTCTATCTTGTGGATGATTGGAGGATAGACTTGGATAGAAAGACTGGGATTCAAAAGGATAAAGGTATATATAGACTGAAAGTAATATTAAAAGGACTTGTATGAATACGTGAACAATAGATTTGATTAAAATGATGAGGATTCAAAAAAATATGTATCATTTCAGATAAATGGATAGATATAGAAAAAGATTGACCTGGATAGGCAAAGGATGTAAAAGGATAGATTTACACAGAAAAAACTGAGGGTACGAAATGTTGCAGGTAATTGGTCAGATAGGGTAAACGCGAGGTGGGTACTCCAAACTGAGGTAAAATTTCCCTGGTGAATCGCAGATATCTCTGGCGGACGCCGCCAGAGGCAGCACGTTACAAGCCTGTAACCACGGAAAGCTTACCTCAGTTTGGTGTAATGAGCTGACTATTGCCCTGCTTGAAGGGTCACCTGCAATGTTTTGTACCCACAGTTTTTTCTGTTTAGATGATCGAATGATAGATTAGGATAAAGAGACTGGCATTCAAAAAGATAGGTATGATTGTGGTTAGATGAAGTTAAATGTAGAGATAAAGGTTTTCGTGGATAGGCGATGGATTTTTTAGAAAATTTTTCATCGCTGTGCCATCAAGAAAGTGATTAATTTTTTTATCACTTTTTACTGTGTATCAAACTTGGGATTCCAAAAAACAAAGTGCTATGTGAGTTTACGGATGAATATGGATAGAAACGATTGAGTGTGAGGGATGCAAGTATATACTTGGCACGAATAGAAAATCTCCACCTTTTTCTACCCTTTTACTTCCAGCAGGAATAGAGCATAAGCGTACAAAGCCTTTTATTGTTATAAAATTTTGTTAAATTTATTAA
Source organism: Andricus curvator (assembly GCA_932195095.1). NCBI lineage: Eukaryota > Metazoa > Arthropoda > Insecta > Hymenoptera > Cynipidae > Andricus > Andricus curvator. The sequence continues at coordinate 485,285 of CAKNYM010052376.1, forward strand.
ACCTACGTAGGATGGAAATTTAAAATCAAGGGGTTATTCACTTCTGAAATAATTTAAATCTTGCTATCCCAAAATCTTTATAAATCGGAATTAACGATTTAAGATTCCAGATCTCTCACTTTGACCTGATTGACTTCATAAGATCTCACAATCATCTTTTCAAGATTCGCGAAGATTTTTGAAGATTTGCGAAATCTTGAAATTGTTTTTCAATTGTTTAGAGTTGCTGAATTTAAGAATTTCCGAAATCTCGCAAATTTTAACTTGATTGTCCTGATTCTGAATCTTTGATTTTTTGATTCTGTGGTGACTTTGAACAAGATTTGCGAACTAAAGTTGTATATAACTAAAGAACTAGTTTTTCTAGCCCATTTTATATAGGGACATAAGATTCAATGAAAATCACGTTTATTGAACCTCTGATGAGGGTGACATCACGACTTGGCGAAATAAATGGTACGAGTGTAACTTGTTATTCACTTCAAAAATCATTTAAAACCCACGATCCTTAAATGTTTGAAAGTCGGAATTAACGGTTCAGGATTCCAGATCTCTGATGTGACTCGGTGGATTTCATAAGACCTCTCAAGGATTTTTTCAACATTCGCGAAGATTTCTGAGGATTTAAAAGATTTTTGAAATCTCCGATAAGATTAAAATTTTGTTTCAACTCTATTTGAGTCGCTTAATCATGAGATCTCCGATATCTTGCAAATCTTAATTCGAGTTTCGTGATTCTGAATCTTTGATTTTCTGATTCTCTGGCAGTAGTATATAGCACAAGCTTAATCTACTTTTAGTGTTCCAATATTACTTACATTTGAGATTGGTACGAATTTATGACAATAAAATGCATTCGGGATTTAATCAAGATGCTTCGTTGCTTTCAAAATGAAGAACCAGTTTTTGAGAACATTTTATATAGGGACATAAAATTCAATGAGAATCACTTTTATTGAACCTCTGATGAAGAAGAAATCACGAGCTGGTGAAATCAATGGTATGAGTGTATCTTGTTCCTTGTTTTCACAATATTTAGCAAGCAGTAAAGATCTAATGAAAAGGCCCGTAGCCGGTTGACCATAAAGGATCCTATTGGCCACAGAGGAATTCGACCATGCACTCTCTACCTTCCCAACGGATTTACGACTTCGCGCACTTCCGGTCTCGACTTTATATATCGCTACTAAACTCTGGAATATGTTCTATGCCAAGTTTTTGCTCCTATTGTTAGGAATTTAAATTATTTCAAGGGATTTCATAGGATTCCATATATTTTAAGGAATTTTACAGAATTAGAAAAGAGTTAAAATTTTGTAAATACATCAATGGATTCCAACGAATTTCAAAGAATTTCAAGGAATTCCAATGAATTTTCACGGATTTTAAGCGATTTCGTCAGATTTCATCAAAGGGAAGATTTAATTTTTTTTTAATCTTCAAGGATTTCAAGCGATTTTAAAGATTTATAGGAACTTGAACAGTTTTTAGAGAGCTTAAATTAATAGGTTTAATTGATTTCTTTTCAAGGGATTTCAAATAATTTATACTTATTTTAATGGATTTCTATGATTTCAATGAATTTCAAATGATTCCAAAGGATTTCAAGCGATTTTGAAAATTGGAAGGGATTATACGAAAGTTTGTGAGATTTCCAAAGAATTATAGGGATTTCTATAGAGAGCTTTGGAGAGTAAATGAAATGAAATTGAATTTTAAGGGGTTCTTAGGAAATAAAAAGATTTTAAGGGATTTTAAGGTATTACAAAGAATTTCATAAGATTTAAAGGATTTTATTGAATCTTCAAGGGTTTCAAATATTTCAAGACATTTCTAAGATTTATAGGGATTGGATTGGTTTCTTTCAGAGAATTTTAATGAATATATTTGAAGGCCGAGGGAACAAAAGGGCCTAACTGACAATTTCATAATTTTACAGGGCGGGGAAAAAACGTTTTCATTCCGAAATATATTATTGAATCAAGTTGATATTTGTATTATATATTGTTGATACCATTTTACGTTCATCCCCCAAGTTTGAATTGATTGAGTTTAAATCCAAAAAAGTTATGAGCTTTCGAAATAAGCAGGGGCCTAAGTCGAGGGGTACCGAGGGATCAAAAGGGCCTATCTGCACCGAGCCATCCATTGCAAGTCGTATATTCCTCGCCACGCATTCGCGACAGCGCCGAGCGTCAGATTTTCGCAGCATTCTCCGCCAATTTTAACGCTAGAGAAAAAACAAAACAACAAAAATGCTCGTTAGGGTTTCCTTTATGATACCCCATTTGCACTTTTTCAAAATTTTGATTCGTACACTTACAAATTTGAGTAATCTTCGGAACACACCAAACACGCGATGACGTTTGTTATGACAGGAGCACCATAACCAACAAAAAATTAAAATTATCGACCGCAGGTTGCTTCCTTGAAGCCTACGGTAACATCCGGACACACTGAGATGATTCAAATATCATCACCGAATGCTAGAACCTCGACAAAGCATGCAAAAACCACGTTTTCCCATAAGACTCAATAAGCAGTTAGGCCCTTTTGATCCCTCGCTACCCCTCGACTTAGGCCCGTGGCGCATTTTGCCTTCGTTTTTCAAGTTGAAAATTTTTTTTTGATTTTTTTGCATTATATCTCGTTGTGGGAATTTGTTCAAAGAATCCAAAAATGCAAAAACCTCAATTTCGAAAAAAATGTTAGTTAGGCCTTTTTGATCCCTCGGCCTTCATTTAATTTAATTTATATTCAAGGGATTTCAAATAATCAATACTTAGTTTAAGGAATTTTTACAATTTCTAAAGATTTAAAAGAATTTTAAGAGATTTCAGCAAATTTCTAGAGAACTTTACGGAATAAATTAAATTTTTTCTTGGTGTTTCGACGGATTTCAAAAATTTCAAGGGATATGAACGAATTACAAAATGTTCCAAGGATTTTAAAGACTTTAAGTTATTTGAAAAGAATATTGCTAAGAATCGCTAGAGAAGTCAAAAATTTTAAGGGATAAGAATTTTTTAGTATTTCCAAAGATGTTTAGGAATTCCAAAGAATTTCTCAAGATTTAAAAGACCTCTAAATCATAAAGGGATAAAACCTCTAATTATTTCAAAGATTTTAGGGGAAGAAATTTTAAAGGATTTCCACGGATTTCTAGAGAACTTTAGGGGAAAAATGTAATTAATTATATTTTAAAGGGATTTTAAATAGTTTCCATAGATTGCTACCTATTTTTAAAGATTTCAAAGAAATTCAAAAAGGGTTACACGATTTTAAGGGATTTCTATCGATTTCAAGTTGAAATTTTCAACAGATTTAAAAGATTTTAATGGATTTCAAAATATTTCTAAAGGTTGAAAAAAACGACACAAGCTACACTAACATTTTATTTAGCAAAATTTTTCGCCTAACTTATATCTACAAATTTGCTTAGACCTACTTTACGCTAGGATGCGTATTTTTTGTTTAAGCCGTAGCAAATAACGGTTACACTTCCAAAATGTGCATACCTCTGATTAATTTGAAACTCTGTATACTTATGTATTTTGGCGCGCTGATTATGAATATGATAGTGAAAATACCCGCCAATTCGATTTTCATAGTGAAAACCATGGAAAGTCCATAAAAGAATCGCTATTGAAGTTTAGTAAGTGCAACAGGCTTGAGTCGAGTCAGTGTTCGGCCTTTCTGTGATTGGTCACAGAAATAATAATGCTCAAACCTTACCCCTTTCCAACGTCTCGTAGGGGGCAGGGATGCAACCCTGGGGCTGGTCAAAGAAATAATTTCGGTCAAACTCCTACCCCGTTACAGCGTATAGTGGGGGCGAGGAGGCAACGCTGGGACTGGTCACAGAAATAATGTTGTTGAAACCCCTGCCACTTTCCAACGACTCAAGCCTGTTGCACTCACTAAATTTCAATAACCATTTTCTCAGAAACTATCAATCTGGGAGGAAAATTTTGTACAATCCAAAATGTATATTTTGATTGGATCTACAACTTTTGTCTTTAAAGTTTATCGAAAAATTTTTGTATTTACCGAGATGAATTTGAAAAACCATGTCTTTTATGGATTTTCCATAGTTTTCACCATGAAAATCAAATTTGCGAATATTCTCACTATCATATTCGTAATTAGCGCATCAAAATACGTAGTTATACAGAGTTTTAAATTAGTCGGAGGTACGAGCTTTTTCGGAAGTGCACCTGAAAGGACTCAAGCCTGTTGCGCTTACTAAATGTCAATAGCGATTTTCTCAGAAACTATCAATCTAGAAGGACAAGTGTACTGAATGAAAAATGTATATTTTGATTGGATCTACAACTTTTTTGAAAAACTTTTCGGAAATTTTTTGTATTTACCGAGATAAATTAAAAAAAACCATGACTTTCATGGATTTCCCATGGGTTTCACCATAAAAATCAAATTTGCGGGTATTTTCACTATTATTTTCGTAATCAGCGCATCAAAATACATGCATATACGGAGCTTCAAATTAATAGGTGGTATGTGCTTTTCGAAATTTTATCAAAAATAACATTGAAAATAATCAAATCAAATTTATGAAAACACGACAGAAGTTTCAATAAAATGTTTAATAACAAAATTGTTTGTTTTTTTTCAACGATGAAAATTAGGAGATTAATCATTTGGCAGCTGTGAGGCAGCGGAGAAAATTTTCATTGTCATAAAAAAATACTACAGAACTTTTGTTTTAACACCCGTTAACTTTTTCCCATTATTCAGTTCGTACTGGTATCGACCTCGTACTGGTTTACCCTAATCGCTTTCTATGTAATAAATTTACTATAATCTATGGAATATTTTGCAATCTAATGCAATATTATTCAGTCACACATATTTAATCTTTTTCAATTCCATGCAATCTTGCAATTTTACAATTTAGTGTACACAAAAAATCCGAGTAATTAACTGCTCTGTATAAATTTTCTGTCATTTAAAATAAAAGATCATTTCAGATTATTTTGGAGAGAATTGCAGATTTTTATAGACAAAAGTGAAATTCGCTTACTCGTATTTTTCAGACTGGCAGAAAGCACGGAGCCTTGAGAAAGTTTGACTAAATAATAAGATTCCTTGGTTCAGCATTCTTTTCTGGAGTGGTCCTTGTTATCTTCGACTGGTTATTTCTCTCTCCTGGGTTCCAGAACCAAGAGAAGTGAGGCCTTACTTTGCCGCTCTTTCGAATCGTTACGTACCAAATGAAACGCAAAGTTAATTCGATGAAACCTTGACAGACGCATAACTTTGCACTAAACCAAACTAACTTAACGGGCAAAGTAAGAGTGTAACTTAACATCGCAACGGCGTGAATGCAAACTTACGCCTGCGTCTCTTAGCCGGTTTCAAGCCAGTTCTTGGACAAAGGGACTGCTGAACAAAACTTTTCAACCTCTCGACGAAACATTGAAATGTTTTGAAAGGACCCCGCACCAAATGTACAGAAAAAAGCCTTATGATAAAAAATTCTAAAAAAAAATTTTTCTTGTATTTTCCAACCTGCAAACTAAAAATTCGAAAGAAAAATGTCAGAAAGATGAACAGTTTTTAGACAAACACTTGTCCAAAGTTTCGATTTTTACATGTATTTTAATGGAAAAATGCTTATTTTAGCAAAATGTTTTTTTCCCTCGAAAACGCTATGATAGATTTGACTAAAACTTTTATATTTTGACGATCAGGCGTACCGAATCAAAAGATTCATACCCACGAACTAGAAACATTAACGATTCTGTGGGTTTACAGCATGTTTTTGGGGGTGTTTTTGTACCCTAAACATCCCAGTAACATATGTAAATCATGATTTCTTAGTAACTAAAATCAATAGAGATCTTTATTCAACTGCTACGGTATGAAACGACTTTCCAATAAGTGGAGTAAGCGTACATAGCAAGAATATGTGTTGACCTAATTTTAGGGGATGTTTTACCATCTCTTAAACAATGAGTCTGAAGTTCCTAACGCATTAATCAATAACGAAAAATAATTTTATTTTTAAATGCATGAAAGCTGCTATTTTATTACAGAAAATAGTCGCGCACAACCCTAAAAACTTCTTAAAGCACTTTCAACCCCTCATCAGATATAAAACTCACCCAAGCTACCCCTAAATATTTTTGAAATTCAACAAAACCAACCTAATTCAAAAATCTGCCCAGTTTTTTCTGATAATAATTTCAATTGATGCCAAAGGGGCACACATAAAGTCTCAACCCTTCAGCACATGTAGAACTCACCCCAGCCACCCCCGAATATTTTAAAAGTTCAATAAAATCACCATAATTTCAAAGTACACCAGGATTTTTCTGAAAATGTTTTCAGTTGATGCCAAAGTGGCAAAAAAATGTTTCAAAACCTCAGCACCTATAGAACTCACCCCAGTCACCCCTAAATATTTTTAAAATTCAATACAATCATTTTCCATTAAAATACATGTAAAAATTGGAACTTTGATAAGTGCGTATCTGAAAACTGTCCTTTCTTCTTACTTTTTTTAATTTATTGAATTTTTAAAATATTTAAAAATATTTAGACTTGGATGAGTTCCACATGTACTGAGGTGTTGAGATCAAAATCCTGGCTTATTTTGGAATTGGGCTGTTTATATTGAATTTTAAAAATATTCAGGGGTGACTGGGGTGAGTTCTACATGTTCTAAGGGGTTGTGACATTTTTTTGCCCCATTGGCATCAATTGAAAACATTGTCAGAAAAAACCTGGCGTACTTTGGGATTAGGGTGATTGTATTGAATTTTAAAAATGTTTAGGGGTGACTGGGGTGAGTTCTATATGTGCTGAGGTTTCGAAACTTTTTTTTGCCCATTTGGCATCAACTGAAAACATTTTCAGAAAAATCCTGGTGTACTTTGAAATTAGGGTGATTGTATTGAATTTTAAAAATATTTAGGGGTTGCTGGGGTGAATTCTATATATGCTGAGGGATTGAGACACTTTTTTGTCCCTTTGACATCAACTGAAAACGTTATCAGAAAAACTGGCGTATTTTTGAATTAGGGTGATTTTTTATGAACTTTTAAAATATCCGGGGGTGGCTGGGGTGAGTTCTACATGTGCTGAAGGGTTGATACTTTATGTGTGCCCCTTTGGCATCAATTGAAATTATTATCAGCAAAAACTGGGCGGATTTTTTAATTAGGTTGGTTTTGTTGAAGTTTAAAAATATTTCGGGGTAGCTTGGTTGAGTTTTATATCTGATGAGGGGTTCAAAGTGCTTTAAGAAGTTTTTAGGGTTGTACGCGACTATTTTCTGTCATAAAATAGCAGATTTTATGCATTTAAAAATAAAATTATTTTTCGTTATTGATTAATGCGTTAGGAACTTCAGACTCATTCTTTAAGGGATGGTAAAACATCCCCTAAAATTAGGTCAAAACATATTCTTGCTATGTACGCTTACTCCACTTATTGGAAAATTGTTTCATACCGTAGCAGTTGAATAAAAATCTCTATTGATTTTACTTACTAAGAAATGATGATTTACATATGTTACTGGGATGTTGAGGGTACAGAAATACCCCCAAAAACATGCTGTATACCCAAAGAATCGTTAATCTTTCTAGTTCGTGGGTATGAATCTTTTGATTCGGTACGCCTGATCGTCAAAACATAAAAGTTTTAGTCAAATCTATCATAGCGTTTTCGAGGGAAAAAAACATTTGGCTAAAATAAGCATTTTTCCATTAAAATACATGTAAAAATCGAAACTTTGGACAAGTGTTTGTCTAAAAAATGCCCATCTTTCTGACATTTTTCTTTCGAATTTTTAGTTTGCAGGTTCGAAAATACAAGAAAAAATTTTTTTTAGAATTTTTTATCATAAGGCTTTTTTCTGTACATTTGGTGCGGGGTCCTTTCTTTAGACTTTGAAAATTTGATGCTTGAGGATCATAGTAACGGATTCTTTGATGGTGTCATAAAAAGAGAGTATGAACAATTGGCGATAGATCGGTCATCACGTGTTTTATCGATCACATAAGTTCCCCTTAACCTCTTTATTTTAGCGTAAAAAAGGCCCTACGTTGAAACTTTTGGTAAAGGTCCTAAAAATGAGTTGCATTTTTAAATCTCTTGTTTCAAGTCCATATTACATAGTATATACTTTATAGATAAAAAATAGGGGGATAAGTTCAGCACAAAACTAAAAAAATAATGTGTGCCAGCTATAATAGATGGAAGGTACCACGATTTCCCTGTATATATATTTAAAAAAATGTTCTAACCCTAACAGGTCCAAAGTTATGACCCTCCGAAGTTAAGCCTCTCCCCCGATTTCGCTCTATTGCAGTCAAGTCGGCTTTAATTTATCTGTAGAATATTTGCATTTGAGGTGCACAGAAATATGAAATTTTTTTAGGAAAACTGAAAGCTACCATTTTTCCGAGAAAAATCGAAAAAAGAGCAAACTTTGTCAAGCCATACATCGGGACCTATTATAGTTAGAACAATTTTTTTTTAGTTTTGTGCCGAATTTTTCTCCCTATGTTTCATCTGTAAAGTATTTACCATTTATCATGTACTGGAAAGGAGAGATTTAAGAAAACTGATTTTTAGCACGTTTCCCTAAAGTTTCAAAGGGTTGCGGTTTCCACCATTTCCCGCAAACGTAAGGCCTTTTCTTAATGCTAAAGTAAAGTGGTTGCAAAAAAATGCATAGGGAATTTATGTAACCGATGCTCGAAAAGCTTTTATCAGTTGCAAGAAAAAAACAAATTCGCATAACCTGATAAACATACTTGATTTTTAAAAGCTGTCTTTCGCCATAATTTTTAAACCACTATGAATTTTTTTCTGAATTTAAAAAAATTTGGATCTGAACATCAAAAAAGGGAACAGAAAATATTAACTGATTTCAAAATTGTTTTTTTTTTCACTTTATTCGGATGCCAACCCACAAATTTTTGCCCCTCAGCTTCAACGATTCGATTAGCTTGAGCAGTTTCACTCTGTCCTCATAAATATTACCGCATTCAACAAAAATTAAATTAAATCGTGTATTAATACGGTACGAAGCCTACAATTTCAAAAAGCAAACGTAAATCGAAAAGTGACTCTATCTAGTGGAACGAATTTATCACACTTGAACCGAGATGTGGGTGTATGTATTACAAATATTTTCCTTGATAATGCTCCCTTGTTTACGCAATGTCTTGTTTTCTCTCCCTCTCTATAGTAATTAAGGGTTTAATTGTTCGATCGTGAAAGGGTGTGGCGATGGACTCCTCTTTCATTTTCGCTCTTCAATTGCAATCATAAATTTAATGTCGGTTGTTACTCCGTTCAACCGATCAATTTTCCGCGCGTAGGGTCATTTGTAAATACTGGGAAATATTGCCTCTCCATTGAAACAATTAAAACAATATGAAGCTCGTTACACCATTTAATCTTCAACCATTCAAAATTTGTTTTTCAGACAGTTTTCATCATATTGGGTAAATAAACAGAGCATATGGAAAATTGTTGCTTCGAAATTACAATTTAATTATTATTGGGATATTATCTTCTCCAGTAACATTTTGGGAAACTGTTCTGGAATTTGGGTTAAATTTAAATCAAATATTGATTGATAATGGGAGCCTGCTAGATCGTTCCTAAAGAGTGTATCGGATTACGGCAAGCTATTCAATAATACTGATTTTGTAGGTAATTAATTATTAGCCAGACACTGTGTAATTATCGCATAGTTATAATTTATTGCTGTAATGTAATATAACACATACAAATTATGTTTATTTATTAGGGTGGCCTAAATCAAAAAAGTGTTTTTGATGACTCTACAAAAGGGGTCATCCATAAATTACGTACCACATTTTTTGCCCATTTTCACCCCTTCCATCCCCCATGTAAATTTTGTAAACAAAGTGGTTTGTCCCCCCCCCCCCTCCCCGGATTATCGTAAGCAATTTTTTAAAATATTTTTAGCCACGTTTTATTCAATACAATTTATCTACTTACTGCTCGAGACACCTACGTTATCAGCTCTTTTTTATACAAGGAAATATATGTTACGTATGTAAAAAATTATCAGAATTTTCAAAAAATTAATCGTCGCTGTCATTTGTACTGTTGACACTTGAAGAATATTCAATAGCAAATCTATAAAACTGAATAAATTTCAGTTTTAAATCTTTAAAATTGAGCTATAAATTAAAAAAAAAAACGTTAAAAATGATATCATTGTACACTATAAACATTCCATATTAATGAATCTTCAATTGTAAATATTAAAAATTGAAGAATTTTTCATTGTAAATCCTCAACAAAATTGAACTATATATTCCAACAAAACATTCAACATTAATTTTAAACTTATAAGCATTTCAAATTAATGAATCTTCAATTGTAAATCTTCAAATTTGTACTGTTGAAAAAACATTTGAAATTATACACTTTTAAAATATAAATATTTAATAATTTTTAATTTTATTTTTTCAATATTCTATAATTTACAATTATAACTCTGCAAAATTGTAGAACTTTGAGTTGTAAATCTTTAAAATTGAAGAGTTTTTAATTTTGAATATTTAAAATTAAAAAATCTGTAATCTGTATCGAATAGGGGAAACATCAGAAAGATTCAGAATTACAGAATCATTCAGAAAAATATTTGTTTCAAATTCAAGAAACCATTTCTTTAATATGATTTAACCAAAAAGAACTTCAAATGAAGAAAATCATTTTAAGTTGAAGAAAGTTTTTTACTAGGAACTAAAAAAGAACCATTTCTTTGAACCCAAGAAATTTCTTTGAATGAGACCCAATGAATCTTTTTCTTTGATTCAAAGAATCTTTTTTCTGATTTTCTTTCTTATAAGAACGTCTTCATTACGATATAAAATCCCAAATCAATTAATTAATTTATCTATTTGCTTCTAATTCCTGCTGGGATAAAATATTATATTGTAATAAAAGTAATCTGTATGCTAGTACTTGTACGATTTCAATCATAATGAATGATCATTAAAATTCAATAAAGTAAGAATATACAATTTTCTCAAATGTTGTATCAAATAACTTTATATTTTGAACAATAATTCAGAAGATTGAAATATTCTGTAGTAAATAAGGTGTTAGATGTTTTTACTTCCTGTTTAATCTGAAATCAAATCTAGAAAAGTAGATGACCAAGTATAGGGGTATATTCAGTAATTAGTGCAGAGTCAAAGCCACATAAAAAATATTGAATCAATTTGGGGGTAGTAATAATTTTAAAAATTGTAAAAAAGACTTTGTTTTTATGGATATTTTTCTTCATAATGATGGAGAAATATCAAAATAAATTTTGGATTCTTACGTAACAGATCGTAACATTTTCACGACTCCCCCTTAAACAAAAAAAAGCTGTTACCTAATTTATGAATGGTCCCATAAGGGTGTTTCAGAACAATTACTTTGAATTTGAGTTTGAATTCTTATAGAAGAAATAATAAAATGAACAACTGTACGATAGTTTTCAAAAACTCTATACATATTAAGAACAAAACTTTTTAAGAACAAGAAATTGATGTTTGAACTACTTCAAGTCTTTAGTAATGGAAGTTTTATGAGTTTCAAAATTGGAATAGATCAATAATATTTTTAAAACCTGTAACCCTTTTCATGATTTCATTCAGTGAAAATTCACGGGAAATCTGGAAAAATTTTACTGAAATTCAGTAGTATTTCACTGATTCACTCAGTCAAAAACGACTGCAGTTTGTAGCGATGATTACTGAAAATTGCAGACGTTTGTAATTGAGTGAAATCTGAATGTGCACTGTGGAGCTGTCCCAATGTAAAAATAAAATATTTTATTTTGGTTATATTTTTATCAGTGAGTGAAGCAATCTATCTGGTATCGATAAACAGCTTATTTTTTCAGTGTATGTAAAGTTAAAATTCTTTATTTGCTTCTCGTATTTGATATTGCGTTCTCATATAATAAATTGTCGTGTTTATACAGCCAGTGCCGTATTACTTCATGATGTTATTACAAGAAAAAAAATTAACCAAACCTATAGCACATAAAAATGTGACAGATTTTTCTTGAAAATACTATATATATAAAAAAGAATATTTAAAGGCCTTCTTATCATTCTCATTTTTGTTATCATCCTGTCAAAAACGGAACATTTTTATTTCAGACGTAAGCATTGTCTTTAATTTCCTCCATTGTCCAAGATGAAGGTTGAAGTGACATTCATTTGATTAATTAGTAAGTAAATCCCTGTTTTTAAAACTGTCTTATATTTGTTAAATAAATAATTAATCAATTTTTACTTTTTAAGTCTTTGCAACTTTATTCTTGAATTCTTTTGCAATTCCTGTAGATGAAACAAAAAGGGTGAGTTTCTTTTTAATCAAAACAACTTTATTTGAAACTGCTTTGTACTAAACTTCGTATAATATTATTTTTGAATGTGTAATTTAATTTTTACAGCCAGTTGTTGAGGTTAGTCCCACAAATGACATGCCTCCTCTCAAAAACATAAGTTTCCCGCAATTTCATATTCGTTGCCCAATAGTTTGCGATGTGACTATACAAATTCTGAATTTTTTTTTCAATTAAAGATTTCCTTCTCATTTGTGAATAAGAAAAATAATAATAATTTTCAGACAACTGGAAATGAGCCAATTTACGGAACTGATGGTAAAGATTATACTAGCCAGAAAGAATTAACCTGTCACCAAATGTGTGGACATGGTGAGTTTGCAGACGAATATTTTTTTAGATTCAGTTTTTTTAACATGTCTTTATATGTATCAAGTTTGTTCCTCGTGCGTATCTATACATATACCTTTTATTAGTAAAATGTATTACAATTAAAATGCTAATAATAATAGTAAGAATGCTATTTATCGTTTCAGATATTCAAGTAGCATATTATGGAAAATGTGGGGAACCATGTGACCCCACTACTCTTGATTGATGAGGATGGAGGAAAAATCAAATACCAAGTTTAAATTTTGCAAGGAATTTCTATGGTCTATACTTTACAAATTTTTTCGAACAGAATGTATAATAAAATTCGAAGTGTCTCGTCGTCCCGAAGTTTGGGATGAATAGTTTCATATTTTTCATAAGCTTGGCTAGTCGTCCGGATTTTTTTTCCCTTTTCCAACTCCCTTAATTTTCCGGGATGACTAGACACAGCCAATAAAATTGTATTTGGACATGTATATCCTCATTGGACTTTTACATATACACCAGAGACTCGATAGATGAACAATCTCGGGGGTTGCCTGAAAATAGCCTTGTTCATATAGCGCGTACAGCGAAACGTAAACAGGCAGGGCCACCTGAACCGTTTCCATAATATTGCGCAATCTACTTGACTGAGTAGTATAGTACATGCGTCCCTTCAGAGGCGGAGTCGCAACCGTCTCTCGCCTTGCCCCCTGAGAAACTGCGGTGACCAGCAATTCTAGGAATTCATATAACGCGTGCGATCGCGCGTTCAAATAGTGAGTCTCTGGTGTACTACACTTTATACCTTCATCTTAATTATTTCACGTTAACAAATATTGTATTTTAAAGTGTGTAAACATTGTACAATAAAAAACTTCTAGAAACACAATTATTCCAGTGACCAGTTATTCTGGATTATTGTGAAGTGATTTTCCCGACTCGATCGTCTTTAGGGGGGCGGAGGGGGGGGTGGTCACCTCGAGCGTTGCGCCAGTGTTAAACTTACACACACTTGCTATAGAAAAGTGTTACGTAGGGGGGGGGGGGATGTCAGGAAAAAGCATTTAATGTTCAAAATATCGGTTGTTTTTTACCTTTGTAATTTAAACATTGACTTAATTGACTTTAAAGTGACAATACGTTGTTCCCTAGCTTTTTATTTTCTATTTGATTTCTATATCATTTTATTTTAATATTTCTTTATATTTTCATATTGATTACATTCTTATTATTCTATTTTTATATATATTTTTTTATCTCTTATGAAAATAATAATACCCAAAACATAAATTTTCAGTTGAATAAAGAAAAATTAAAATATTCTATAAAAGAACTTTTCTTGGAATAAAAGTGGTAAACGTTGAAAAAAAAATTTTGTCACATAAAAAAAATGAGTAAAAAATAATATTTTTTCTTCATTTAATTAAATATAATATTTAACTAAAACAAAAAAAAAATTGGCCAAAAATGCTGGCAACATGAATGAATAAATAATTAGAACACATTTTTGTATTTACTCATATTTGGTGGCGACAATTTGAGATTGTCGTTATAATGCAAAGTGCATAACAGCGTCTAGTGAGAAGTAGGAAAAAGAAGCAATGACTCGCTGTCGCTTTCAAAGCTATCTCTATTTTCCAACGCAATTCATCCGTTTAAAATTTTTCTAAACTATTAAAAATTTTTCTTAAAGTTATTTTTCAGAACGCAATCATAAAAATGGCGTGTTTTCATGCCTCCACAGACAAAGGCAAAAGTACGCGTTTTGAGCGGTGTCTGGCGGTGCGTTGGATGAGTTGCAAAATAGGGTTCAGTAAGCACGGCGTGACGTAGAGTTAAAAATCGAGCTTTGTTTGCACGTACTCCGTGTATTTTCGTAACGCTAGAGAGAGACCGTGGTTGACAAAGATAGGAAGAGAATTCAAAGCGGATTGGTGAGTCTATGTTTCTAACGAAGAGTATAGCGTTTTTCGATGGAGACAATGAAATCACGCCATATATGATTTTGTTCTGAAAAGTATCGTTCGTCACTCCTGTGGACTGACGGCCTTTTTTAAACGAGCGCAATGTTTTTGTAAAGAGTCGTAGGTAAGGGCGCCGTTACAAAAACATTGCGCTCGTTTCAAAAAGGCCGTAAGTCCACACTAGTCACGAAATGTACTATTTCATCGCGCCTCAATTGAAAATTCGAGTTTCGTTACCTGTAGAGCGGGTTGAAATACGGTGTTTTGCATCCCTAGGGTTGAAGTATTTTGTTTCAGCCCTAGGGTTTGACAAATCCGTTTTCGGAGTTTCAACCCTAGGGCTGAAACAAAATGTAATGCATATTAATATTAATTTTATAAATTTAACGCTGAGAGAGCGGAGAGACGAGACAAAGCGGGCAGCATGAACAGCGGCGCAGAATGAAATGATTTTATTGGGTCGCGCTCAAAAATTTGTCGGAGTGGGAAAAATCTCGAACCGAGATTTCCACTCTCGCCTCTACTTCAACGGGGTGGGAGAAGCTGCGCGCTCTCCACATAAAAGAGTATCGTCTGTCCAACTACGAGGTCCTGCATCCAACCCGGAGGTGGTACCACTCGCCGCCCGTGAGCACCAGGAGGTGTTCATCCCTGCAGCAATCCTCTAACCACTGGGCCGCTACACTGCCCCCGTGAAAGGAAATAGGGTTTCACCGAGGAAGGCCTTGAAACGCCTACGGGCACATCGGGAAAAGTTTTCTGCCACCCGTAAAACTTTGATTTCTGTGGCATCTTACCAGGATCGTGCCACAGTTTGGATCCGACATCCGGTTTGACTCTGTGCATCCACCTATCTACCGGGACCTAGAAGAGCAAGATTTTATAATAAAGAAGTTCTTTGATGAGATGGTCGTCCCTGCCACTCTAGAGTGACCCGCCTTTCCTTTTCTCCTTTCCTCCTCTTTCCCATCCACATTTTTTTCCTTCTCACCTTGCGGCTTAAAATAAGACCAAAAAAAAAGGCAATCAAAAATCTTTTTTCAGCGTGGAACCTTGAATGATGCCACCACCCGAAGATGGACCGTATCAATTGGCACCCGAACGTGGAGCTCTAAAGATCTAGCTGCCGCTAGAACCGGGCTCACTGGGACATGTTTCCAGTTTTCGCTACTCGAGCTAGGAAGCGCAGCACCACGATTTAATCCTTCACTGCATCCCGCGCAGCCAGCAACCTGACAGGACGACGCAGTCACATCTCTATACGAGCCACCATGACTGCAGAACGAGGCCGCGCGCACTCTCGAGGAAGACCTCCAACCCGAAGATCATCATCAGCTGCGCACGACAACGCGAACGAGGCCACCTATTCTCCACCAAGTCCTCAACACAGCCAGCAGTCACCTGTTGATTTAGGATTCGAGGGTGTGCTTCTTAGACCATCAGCTCAGCCTAAAACCCATATGGTGGCATCAAACTCACACAATATTACCCACGAGACGAGCCATTCCGCACCAGAATTCGTGGTCATTCACCAGCCGCCTGCTAATTTCGAACACGACGTAACTTCTGGACTTTTAACCGACACACGGCACAGCGATCCTCTGGTCAGAAACATCGAAGCTCTAAACACCCAGTGGCGATCAACTTAACCCCGAGACAACGATGAAACTTCCAGGATGTCTTTCCTTACCACCACGGCTGGGCGAACGAGAATACCCAGGTCTATTTTTCGCGAGTGACGAAATGAGGGTGGACCTCACCCTTGGTCGCACCTGGTTAAAGGATCACGACGCCCATCACGAACACTGAACGGACATCCAATACCTCGGTACTACTAAAAGGCAACGAATTTACCTGGTACCTCTGTGCAGCCTCTCGGAAGTTCAACCCGTTACCCTGGGGTTTAATTTCTCGGCCACTATACCACTGGACCACACAGAGCGTCTACAGGAAACACTGCACTTGTATGCTTCCGTTTTTCATCAAGGAGGCCAACTCCGCCAAACCCGTGCAAAGCCATATCCAGCTATCCAACCCTCGACCGTTCTGAGAAGCTCCACAACGTTACTCGGAACTTAAGAAGAGATTTATAGACGAACAACTTCGCGAGATGCTGGCAGATGGAATCGTAGAACCAGCCACCTCACTCTGGAGTTCAGCCATCATGATAGCCACCAAAAGCCGAACGCATACCCTTGAGATGCTGAAGGATTTAAGAAAATCCAGAATTTTCACCACCTCGGACTTGAAGAGCGGGTACTGGCAAATCCCTTTGACGCCGGAAGCCAGTAAATACTCGGCGTTTTCAACCCCTGATAGCGGCCAGTATCAATTTCGGGTGATGCCTTTAGGTTTGAAGAACGCCCCCGGAACATTCCAGAACCTGATGCGGCATGTACTGGCCGCATAGTGGGGCGACTTCTGCATAGACTACCTGGATGATATTATCGTGTACTCGGATACCTGGGAGCATCACCCACACCACGTCGCCTTGGTTCTCGAACGCCCACGTACATACGGCCTCACATGCTCCCCGCAGAAATGTAATTTCGATCAATCCAGCCTACCCTATTTGGGACACGTAGTCACCTCGGATAGAAATCATCCTCAGCCTCGTCACGTGAAATCCATTTTCAACGCCGCACCTCCACGATATCGTAAGCAGCTGGCCTTATTTCTGGGTATGTGAAACTGTCTGATGGCGTATATTTCGCATTATTCCCAGTTCACGGCTCCTTTGACAGACCTCTTATCTCAAAAGAGACCCTACAGATGGACTTCAGAAATACAAACAGCCTTCGAGACACTGTAAGAGTGGCGCCAGCGCCATCGGCATGGGTGCTGTCCTGATGCAGGAAGATGCTCACAAGAAACTTTACATCATCTCCTACGCTAGCGCCAAATTCTCTCCTACTGAATCCCGTTACCATTGTAACGAGCAAGAGTGTTTGGCAGTCGTCTGGGTGATTGAAATATACCGGCCTTATCTGGAAGATCGACCATTCATCTTGAGGACCGATGGTGAGACCCTGACTTGGTTGGAACATACATATCAAGGATACAAGAGATAAACTCGACGCTAAAACGCTTACTTCAAAGAACTCACCTTCAAGATTGAGTATTGCCCGTGTAGAGAAAACCAGATGCCAGACGCGCTTTTCCATCATCCGGACCCAAAGGAGCCCTCTCCAGAGGAATCTGACCTCGACCGCATAGTCCCGCCTAAAAGGTCATTGCCCGAAGCCGCGGACACGCCCGTCCACCCCGTTCGACACGAACCCTCATGGACGTGATCACCGAGACCTAGCAAGACGATCCACAAATCAGCCATATGATGGTCCAATGGTTCCAGCTGCATGAGCAGGGGTCCAGAAATCAACGAGAGGAAAACTGTCTGAAAAACAACCTTTTCAACGAACAGTAATTTTGGAAACGCTGCCCCGAAGCTGGACACTGACAGATTCGTGTCCCTGCTTCACTTCGCCGGAAGGTCATTTGGGAGAACCATGACAACCCACTCGCTGGACACTCTGGAGCCGAGGAAACCACACGCTCTATTCAGCAATATTTATTTTTGCCCGAAATGAACCTGGAGGTTAGACGCTATGTTGCGGGCTGCCATATTTGATTATGGACCAAGCCCGTGCACGGAAGACTGGTAGACGGATAACGACTCCGCACCACATCGAACGCCTGGGAAACCATCGCAGTAGATCTGATGAGACTCTATCCACACACCACGCGAAGTAATCTCTTCATCCTCGTTGTCACCGACCTTTTCACCCGGTGGTTCGACGCTTTCCCTTTACGAAACTCTGAGGCCCTAACACTTATCCGAATCCTCGAGGACGAAGTTTCCTGCCGCTTCGGCTACGCTCACCTCATTTTGAGCGACAACAGATGCCAATTCAAGAGTCACGCCTGGGTAGCTGCCAGCCACCGATGGAACTGTGTCGTCTGAACGACCCCAGAATATCATCCACGAGCCAACTCCACAGAACGCCGTAGCCAGGAGGTTAAGAAGGGGCTTAGGCTACGACTTCAGGCTGGAAATGAACGCACCTGGGACCAGCACGTACCACAGATACTCTTCGGATTGAGAAGAAGAAGAAATGCAGCCACAGCCTGCACCCCCGGCTATCTCATGATGGGTCGAGAGATTCCCAGACCTGGAGAATGGGAACTACACCCCGTCGACAATCCACGCGCCGAAGTCGTGCTCCACGAGGAACGACGCGATGGTGTAACGTTTGTAACTCTATTAAAATAATAAGAAAGCCATATTGAGAAATTGTTAATATGACCTAGTCTTTTCCATTCTTAAAATATTGCATTCTGATTGTTTAAGCAAAGTTAAGAAAAATAAGAATTTCTTAAAATCTTAAGATTATAAAGGATCAGTATGGGATATAAAATTAGTATGCATATTCAAGGTCCTCATGTGCTTCTTTTCAACAGAGTTCTGTTTTCGATTTTCAAAATTTTCTTCGGTTGTACATTTTTCTAATTTTCCATAGAAAATTGTAATTTCTTAGCAAACTTTGCGAAAATTATTTACCTTGAATAAGCATCAACCTGAATAAGTATGAATTCAAGCGCCTAAGGAAGGTTATTAGAATTGCATAGCTTTTTTATGCAAAAGATACTTTGAGGTATCTATAAATCAAAATTGGTAAAATTCAACTAATTGCTAGTGAAATTTTGCAGATTCGATTAGTCGATACATTTCCTAATTTAATAGTAGAAAGCTACTAATTGCTTGATACAAATAAATACATTTACTTAGAATTGCGTATAATAATAAGAAAAAGGTTATAAAAGTGAAAAACATGACAAATAGAGCAGTTTAATAAAAAAACGCAATGGTGTAACATTCTTAACTCTATTAAAATAATAAGAAGGTCATATTGTAAAATTGTAAACGTGACGTAGCCTGTCGTTAATTTAAAAAGCCTTCTAATTTTGTAAAGAAAGTTAAGAAAAATAACAATTTCTTATAATCTTAAAATTGTAATGGTTCAATATGGGCTATGAATTGATTATGCATATTGAGAGTCTTCATGCGCTACTTTTCAATAGAGTTTCAGGGAAAATGATGACACTGGTTGGCCGGGATGATTTTTTATTAACAAATTAAAAGTCTAGTCGATTTCCTTTAAAAAATAACAATTTTGTAACAACAATTAGCGGAGAGAAGTTTTTTCTTTTGATCGGAAGATTTATCTTTGCTTTCAAGAGATCTAATCTCGATACAGACAATGTCCAAGTTTCAAATTTTTCTGAGCAAGATATTCTAAGATCCTGCGTAAATATACCAATTTCGTTAAAAAATCAATAATGTGTAACGTTGTGAATTGCACACTGTTTATTCTACGAAAAAATTGCGAGGAGAAAAAAAGTTATATTTTTTCTTAGAGATCACAAAAATGATTTTATAATTTGTTGTTTGTTAATAAATTATGAAATTGTTGAAGAATTGCTTGAACGAAAACTAACCAGGATTTCGAAAAAATAACCAAGATATTCGTAATCAGGAGAATTTTTTTTACGGTTTAACCAAAAGGTATCTCAGAGACCTCCTAGTGCATAAGGAAGTGTTAGTGGCGACTGGATTATATAAGGTGTCTATTTTGCACAAAAGAATAAATGAATTTAATTAATTCAGGTGGATATCTGTACAAAATCATCTTGTATACCATTCCGTCTATCCAAAGCCTGTCAAATGCTTTCTCAATATCCAGCAATAAAATTACTGTGACATTATTTAAATTAAAGTTTGGACACACATCATTAACAATTCTTACGAGTTGCTGCATTGTACTCTGCTGTTACCTAAATCCAAACTGTTCATTGATTATAGTTTTTTCTTTATTTTCAAAGGCATTAAGTCTTTTCAGAATGATTTTTTCAGTCAATTTACTAAGCGTCGACAGTAGGAAAATGGGCCTGCAGCTATTTGGTTGTTGGTGATGCGTGGGCATTGCTGAGCAAAAATGGTCTTCAGAAACGAATTTAGTAACATCATATGAGGAAGACCCTTAGAAATGTTTTGCTAGTGTCAATTTGACTAAAACTGATTCAGTCGCACGCTAACAATAGATCGATGTTTAACGAGGTCGTCTTCAGGTCGTGGCTAACACGAAATCATTATCACGCCATATCGCATTGTTGAAGCAAACCTGACACAAGTTCGACAGCACATTGTTGTATGGATGGATTCCTCGGAAACGTTTTTCCCATCATTATTTCGCAGATGGATTTAAACGATATAAAATAAAGGCTGAGATAAATCCAGGAGAGAAAAATTAATGTAGTTACGTGTTTATTTATTGAAAACTACTTTCTTTATGGAAAGGCATAATCATAGTTTGCGTAACACTTGTTCCACTTAAAGGAAAAATTATTCTAAAATATAGTTTTAAAAGATATATAAATTATAAGTTAATCAAGCCCATGATGACTATTGCAATCAGTTTCAGGGATCGGAGTCAGTCCCGTATTCCCCTTTCTTCTCTTTTTTTTTACGCTACCAATAATTTTTCAAGCATTATATGAAACTCGCGGCCATGAATAAAGAAATTATGATTGTCTTAGAGAAACAAAGATTTAAAGAAAAAAGATAAAAGGAAATTTTCGACGATTTGCTTAAAAAAATTAGTCCAAGTAGACTCTGTGCTCTTGCAAAAAACGGTTTCGTAGCTTATTAGGGCGTTAATTATGTCGTGTGAACCTCCCCCCTCTCCCCTTTACCTCCCCTACTTTCCCTACTCCTCCTTAATTTCCCTAGCTCCCCTCTAATTCCCCACTTCTCCTCCCCACACTTCAACCTTCGCTTTCCCTCCCTTTCCCAACTTCTTCCTCACCTACTTCCCCTCTCATCGCTTCTCCAGCCAACACTCTCCTTCCCTTTTCTAACTTTCCCACCCCACATTCCCTCTCACTTTTCCTAAAACTTATCTCTACCTCCTATCTCTACTTCCCCCACCCTAATCCCACTTCCTCTACTTCCTCTTCCTCATTTCCCCACTAGTCCTCCATCCTCTACTCTCATCTTCCCTCACTTTCTCTACTGCCACTACACCCCACTTCTCCTCACTTTCCTAGTTCCCCTTCCCTCATTTCCACTACTTTTTCTCCCTTATTTCCCCTCACTTTCCCTCCTTGGAAAATTGTACAATGGACGGAATTGTGAAACATTTATGTTTTTTAAATACTTTTGCGCGGTTAAATTAGAAATTCTCAATTATCCAAAAAATTATTAAGAATATTAGAAACATTTTTCATGTTAGTGGTTTTCGCTGGTTTTTTTTAAACAATTCGAATCTAAACTCAGAAAGAAAGAAGAAATTTTTAAGCAAACAACATCATCAAGATTTCCAATTTCAAACAATTCTATGTTATGTTAGTGTTTTACACTTCAAATGGGTACTGTTCATAAAAAATTATTAGATTTCAAAGAATAACATTTTTGAAAAAAGTACGTTTTTTATGTTTTGTTATCGTTTTTTACCGGAAATTGACATCATTCAAAAAAATCATTAGATTTTGAAAGTTCATCATTTATTAAAAATTTTAGCCTTAGCGTTTTACACCACAAACTTTTATTTTAAAAGAAGCATTATGGTTCGAACAAGATTTGCAATTTTGAAAAAATTCGGCTCATATTATTTTTCACAGTAAATCGGTTATTTTAGACAAAAATCATTATATTTCGAATTTTTATACGTCTTCAACAGCTTTAAGTGATGTTGCTGTGTTTCACCTGAAATTGGTATTTTTAGACAAGAGTAATCAGATTTGAATCCGATGATTTTTGTTTTAAATTATAGAATTTACAAGCTTTAAAAATTTGAGATTGTGTTGGTGTTTTTATTTACTGTTTTTCGAATAATAATGAGGTAAAAAGCTTTTTAAAACATAGCATTGGTCATTTTACGATGTCAGGATTAATTTCCATACAGATGGCTGTTGTGAAATATAATTTTTTGAATTTTTCATCATGATTTTATATTTTTGTAATTGATAATATTTGAACAAGGGGAATATTTTACGATAAAGAGATGTATTATTGTGTACAATCCTAATAGATTTTACAAATTTCATGCTTTTGGAGCGCGTTCTAATGCTTCAAACGAAAATTGTGTTTTTTGCGTTTGGCAGCTTCGATCTGCTTTGAAAGGGATTGGAATGTTGTTATTTTCGCCGCCTAATGAGGATTAAAAAACGAAGGACAGAAAAGGCATTCTTAGGGATTCAAAATTTTTAATACCTTTTAATGCAAGCCTTCTTACCGGGTTTCCACCGAAAATCGATATTTTCAGTGAAAAATCATTACATTTCAAAGAAGATTTACAATTTTAAAACAATTTTTTGTTAATATATGTCATAATTTTTCCTCGAAAATTGGTATTTTTATTTTTAAAATCCTGAATTTTTTTACATTATCATTATTCTTCAAATTACCATTCAGTCACTAAATTCACTTTTTTTTTGTTTTAATTTTTGGTCTTGTTGGCGTTTTATACCGGAAATCGATACTTTTAACAAAAGGTCATTGGTTTTTAAAGAAGATAGAAATTTTTTGAACCATTTTATGTTATGCTCGGATTTTTGAAAGAGGATTTACAATCTTGAAGAATTTCTTGTTGTGGTATTGTTCTTTGTCTAAAATTGCTATTGTTAATAAAAAACATTATGAGATTCCAAATAATATTTAAAATATTTGAATAATAATAGGTCAATCAAGTTCAACCTAAAAGACTAGTAACTCAATGGTACTTTGCGGAATACCTGTATTTAATGGAATATACACAATTTAAGCACAAAATTAAAATAATCGTTAGAGGGCTTTTTAAGAAAAAATCAAATTTTGAAACTAGACATTTCTTTTTTGAAATGTTAACTTTTGTTACATGTAAGTTATTTTGCATGGAAAATGAAGTAAAAAAGTCTAGTGAAATATTTTTGTAAAATGATTAGGTTGCGTTCTGTGACGGGTTTTGTAGTGTCAAGAAGTATAAGAAAACTTCCATAGAACTGTGGGCAATAATTTTGCGTAAATATTAAATAAAACTTTCTCATTACATTTTTAATGAAAAATAACCTTCAGGAAAAAAATGTAGAAATTAAAAAAAAATCAAAATTTTCTTTTTTAAAAAAAAGCCACTGGCGATTACTTTTATTTTGTACTGCAAATATTAGTGGGTCAACAGAAAATCACATCCTGTAAAGAAATTCCGAGTACTCAAGCTTTTCAATAACCTTTTAGGTGAAATGGATTTCTTGGCACTACAAAACCCGTCATAGAACTTAACCTAATCATTTTACAAAAACATTTCATTCGACTTTTTTAGTCCATTTTTAATTACAAGTAACTTACATGTAACATAAATTAAAAATGTAGAAAAAAAATTTCAATTTTTTTGAAAAGCCCTCTAACGATTACTTTCGTTTTGTGCTTAAATTATCTGTATACGATCACAGACATGTATTTCGCAAAGAAGCATTGAGTAACTAGACTTTTAGGTTAAACTTGGTTGAGACTCATACAGGGTATGTTAGCATTTATTACCGGAAATCGGTTATTTTAAACAAAAATCATTTAACCTCAAAAATGAAATTTTCAGTTTGGCTAACTTTAGATTATGTTAGTGATTTGCGTCGGAAATTGGTATCTTTAAAGAGAAATGCAACGGTTTTATTATCTAAACAAAAATATTATTTGTATTAATTTTGAAGTTATATCAATTGTTTTTTCTTATAAAAGTGTTGCCGCCACTGTGATCTCTGACTTTGCAGATTATTTTTGCTGAAATTTCATACGTTTTAAGAACCAACACGTTAATTTTTTAAGTGATTTCTAGTTGTTATTGCAATAAAATATTATTTTAAGTAATTTCATTCTTTTTTATAAAAGTTGGTTCAAGGTAAATTTACTTTATTTCCACTTATTAGAAGAAGAATTTCTTATACATACTTTTTCCGGCAACAAGAAGTTTGAAGCCTCTTAATCACAACTTTTAATAAATTTATACGAAGTGTAGGAAAACATTGGTTCTGAACTGAATTTAAAAGTCTAATTAGTCTCATCTAAGGAATTTAAATAAGTGCTAATTTTACTAACAAGCTTGTTAAAAAACATGTAGTCAGACTTTAAAGGTCGAAAAACTATTAAGATAAGAAAATTTACATGAAGTGTCAATAATTGGAGGGTTGCCAGTTTTTCTGTGGAATAAAGAATTAGCACCCGCTTCTGGACTTTCCTTTCTTCAGGATGTCTAGCAAACCGGGAAATCGGGAAAAATCGGAAAAAATCCAGAATTTTATCAAGCCGGGACAAAATTCGGGACCGCGAATTTTTATTATCGAAAAATCGACTTTTTTCTACTTTATCTTCTTTTTATTGTTTAGTCGAGAATCAGAGAGACTAAAATCCGATTGCTTCACGTATCGCATGTGATACCATCAAAGTTTTTCGATGATTGCTTAAATTCTTTAGATGTTAATTAAAATTAATTATATGTTAAATTTGTTTATCTAAAATAGGTTGAAAGCTATCAGAATTGTCTATAATGCAGCTAGTATGAAGGCATTTTGTCATTTATTTAACAAAGTATTGCAAAAATAGTGAAAATTTAAAAATATTTTTTTCAGTTTAAATAATATTCATTAAAATAAACATTTTCAACAGAAATAGTTCCTACCTGAGGTGGCGTTATGCGACATTCAGCTATGGTAAAAAATAAGAATTTTAAAAATCTTTTCAAAATGTATGTAGAGGGGGGTAAAAATATATAAATATATTGAAATAATAACTTATTTGATTTTGACTTTAGCGTTTCGAAATACCCTCTCATTTTATAGTATGATAGATCAATATGGAGCGTTACCGGATATTTTATAAAAAATATTATGCAAAAATACTGATCATTATTTACTGTTATTTGGACTCAACTTTGATAAGTTGATTTTTAAATGAATAATTTTGGCCCGCATTATGAATAATAGTTTGAGTAATTATTATCGAGTTTTATAATAAAATAGCAATACTATGTGACCAGACAAAAAACTTGTGGGACAAATTTTAAAGTAATATTTGAAATCATCAACTCTAAAATATTGAACCCTCTTCTTAATTATTATTTCTTTTTCAACTCGATATAAGTGATATCTGTGAACTCAAAGATGTCAATTTTTTTTAAATATTATTTAACAATCTGTCATTTGAAATTTTTAGTTTTGTACAGGTGCGTTACCAGACATTTTGGGTACTTTTTTATTTATAATTTCTAAACAAAGTCGTCTACAGTTTTGAAACTTTTCTCCATTGTACTTTGGTACAAGTGCATTACTGATTAATTTTATAAAAAATGTATTATTCAAATTAGGAGTAGACAATTATTGATCAGTTATTTGGGAATCATTCTTTAAATTTTAACACACAAAATTGTGCCTTGACCTAAGTGCTTTATCGAGATATATTTAAAAAAATGATTCATCAAAGAAAATATACAAAATGGTTGGGACCTAAAATGGTCAACTGTTTGGAAATAACCCATATATTTTACAAAAATATTTCTTTCAACAGAAAAACTATTAAATTTTTCCAATACTTCTGTTTCAACTTCAAACGTGCTGCACCATGCAAGCAAAAATGTTGAGATTTGATAGAAATTTACCTTAAAAATGATTATAAGGACATTGAAAAATGTTTATTGTATTAGATTTTATATAATGTTTAAAAAAACATTAAAATTTCATGAAGATAAAACTCATTTTATATAGAATTCTCATCGTTGTAAACCTATTAAAGAGAAACATTTTAACTCATATAATTAACATTAAAAGAACTTGATCAATCATTGATAAACAGGTAGTATCATACTCGCGATCAGTAATGTAGTTTCGATTAATATTTATCACTCAATTTTCAAACATTGGTTTGTGACAAAATTATGTATAAAAAACCAAAAGTTTCATTGGTCGGGGGAAAAAAGATGGTCGGGAAAAAACCGGGAATTACCAACTTCCTGATTACTAGACACCCTGTTCTTGAAAAAGATGTGACTTTTTTCAAATTTTGCCTCGAATTTTGCTTTACTTTAGTGGTTGTTTTTGAACAAATGTTTAAGGTAAATTAAGTTAAAGCGTTTTTTTTCTGTTTACTGAGCAGAAAAATGAAACGACTACTTTGTAGACGTTTTATCGCGCGGCATGTGTGTACGCCCACTTTTAACGGTGTATTCCCATCGTTTATTACGTTAACGATCTGTCGTTAACTTTACTTTTATTTGATGCGCTCGGCTGCGCTCCTAGATGCAAACCCAGACGACAAAAAAATTAGTTTCATATCGAACATCCCCATATGGCAGTCAGTTTTATCGATAATGGTGTATTTAGAGGGATTGAATATTTATTTTTGGATATTCTTGTCAATTTTATTCTAAAATGACAGGAAACTTTAGAAAATTAGTTTGAATTCAAATTCTAATTCTCAGAAATGAGATAAATTTGGTTTTGAGCTCTGTATTTTTGGAACTGATTAACCCTTAAAGGACATACCTCTAAATAAAGTAAATGATATTTTTGGCTGAAAAGAAAATCATGAGTGATGTTGAAACAATACAAAATAGGAAAAAGTATTTACAAAGCCTCAGTGATGATAATTCAACTATTCGAAAAAAATACTTGAAAAAACATAGACAATCGGCAAAAAATCGGAAAACCTGTGGGGTCACAGGGACCCCAATTTTTACATTTTTATATCTTGAAGAAATTGAGTAAAAAGAATAAAATGAGAAAAATGGCCCGACTTACCACATTTCCATAATGTATGATAGAAGTTATTATATTTTTTTAATATAAATAGTTCGTTCGTTTCTGTGGTAAATCTAGACGTTTCTAAATTTAGCACGAAAACGAACTCTTGATATATGTGTTGGGAATAGGTTTTGAATCAATTCATTTTTGTCGAAAAATTAAATTCTAATTTTTCTTGCTAATTCTGTTTGAGATCTTGCATCGTTAGTCAGCAAAATCCAACAAACTTCTTATGTAAAAATTGTAAAATAAAATTTGCACCACTTTGTTGATTCTGCACTGTTTTCAACTTTTTCATTGGATTAAAAAAAAATAAACAAAGTTAGAATCTAAAATAAACGTCAAACTGGAGAAACATTCATCCTTTAAAAATAAAATATCATCTAGTACGATGGCTCCCATCCGAGTATAACCAAGTCAAGTGCTGCTTAACTTCGGCGATCGAAGGAGAATCCTTATACAATTCCATGTGTCCAAGCGGACATCTTTTCTAACATATTCTTAAAATGCATTCTGGAATTCTGAGTCTTACTGATGTTGTCCGTTTTCGATACTGATGCATTCTGAAGATGTTTACACTTGGAAATTTGCCAACTGATTCAGCTTTGTATATTTATGGTTTAAAATCATGAAATTTTGAACATCTTTTTGAAATAGGTCCATCTTAAAGATTTACAATGGGAGGTCCTTCAATTTTTAACGTGTATAATTTATAATGATTTTCATTTTCAGAAGTCAAGTTTTCAATTCTAAATCTTTGAAATTGAAGATATTTTTAATGTAGTTTATCAAGATTACAGCTCTTTCAATCGTAAAACTTAAAACTGGCATGATTTTTAATTCTAAATTTTCAAAGTTAAGAACCATTCAACTTTAAAGTTATATAAATAAAAATTCTTAAAGTTAGATAATTTTGAAGATCAAAAGTCAAGTTTTAAATTCTGAATCTACCAAATTAAAGAAATGTTTATTATAAGTCATCAAAATTAAAGAATGTTGTATTGTAAATTGTCCAAATCAAAAACTGTTCAATTTTAAAGATTTAAAATTCAAAGTTCTGCCATTGTTTAGAGTTGCAATTGAACACTCTTGAATTTTGGAGATTTATAAATATAAAAATTCATAAATTTTGATGATATTGGATATGAATAGTCAAGTTTTAAATTCTAAATCTACCAAATTGAAGAAACTTCGAATGTAAAAAATCAAAATTACAGAAATTTGTAATTGTCAACATTAAAAACTTTTCAATTTTGAAGATTTATAACTAAAAGTTCCGCAATTTTGAAGAGTTATAATTGAAAAGTCTTGAATTTTGAAAATATATACAAGAAAAATCTTAAATTCAGATGATTTTGGAAATAAAAAGTAATGTTTTCAATTCTAAATTTTCCAAATTGAAGAAATTTTGAATGCAAAGCTTTAAAATTATGGAATTTTTAATTATTAAACTTAAAACTGGCAAAATCTTTACTTGTGAATTGTCAAAGTTAAAAACTCTTCAGTTTTAAGTATTTTAAGTATTTAAAATTCAAAGATTTACTATTTTCAAGAGTTACAATTGAAGACTCTTGAATTTTAAACATGTATAGTGTATACGAAAAATGATAAAATTTTGGTGATTTTGGAAATTAAAACTGAAGTTTTTAATTTTAAATCTTCCTACGTGAAGAAATGTTGAATGCTAAGCATAAAAAATACAGAATTTTTAATTGTAAAACTTAAAACTTGCATAATTTTCAATTGTAAATTTTCAAAAATAAAAACAATGGTTTTTAAAATTTAAAGTTCTACAATTTTGAGTCACAATTGAAAATTCTTGAAATTTATAAATATAGAATTCTAAATTATTCAATGTTTAAGATTTATATTTTAAAGGTATGTAATTTTTTACATTTTGTTGTTTGAATATTTCAATTTTTAACATATAAAATTCGTTTGAATTCAGAGAATTAAAAGAATACAGACTGATTTGAAGGAGTTCAGGGTAATTAGAGAATACAAAGAATTTCCAGAATTTATAATATTCAAGAATTCAGAGAATTCCTAATATTTGTGGAATTCAGGATATTTAAGGATTACAGATAATTTAGAAAAATTTAAGGTATTCAGGGTAATCAGGGAATTCAAAGAATTTCAGGAATTCAGAGTATTCAAGGAATTCAGAATATTCAAAGATTACAGGGAATTCAGAAGACTTGTAATATTCAAGGAATGCAAGAAATTTAGGGAATTAAGAGAATTCCAGGGATTTCAGAGCATTTAGCGCATTTACGGAATTCAGGGATTTCAGAGCGTTTAGAGAATTCGAGGAATTTCAGGAATCCAGGGAATTAAGAATATTGAAGGATTTCAAAGAATTCAGAGAAATCAAGGATATTAGAGAATTCAAGGAATTCAAAGATTTTTAGGATTTCGGAAAATCTGCCAAATTTTCATTGCTCTAAACACAGAACTCCTAATTTTGAAAAAAGAAATAAAAATTGTTAATTTTTTATGAAAGCCCTGAATTTTTTATTCCCAATGCTATACATTTGATATTGCACCATTTCTTAGGAATTAAAATTTAACAGTGTCAATTTTAGAAGTTAAGAATTTGAAAATGGTATATTTTTAAGTTGTAAAATTGATTAATTTTTACAAATTTAACAATTTCTTCATTCTTATTGCCCGAAAGTTATTGCAAACGTTTATTCAAGCAATTGTGGAAATTTCAGGTTAAAATTAACCATTTTTAATGTTTCGTCATCTGAAAAAAATGAAAGAAATGTAGTAGGTAAAACGCCAAGTATATTTATTTAAAAATATTAGTTACCCATTATTTATTTTAGTTTTTTGTACAATTTCGTTTTAAACATTATATGGGAAACATTAGCGTCATATGTAATTTATTGTTTATTTCAGTTTATTTTATTTGTTCTATTATATTTTATTCTAGTTTTGTTTTCAGAGTCAAAATTTGGTATAGTTTTTATTCTAAGTAAGCTAATTTTTACAGTTTATTTCACTAAATCAGACATTGATTTAATAATTTTCAATAAACCTTGAATCTCAATTGGTGTTTGTGGTTTTGATAGCATATGATCACCGGGTACAAAATCGCTGATAATAAGAACAGATAAGGTTGCAACGATATTGTCGAACAGTAGAATCGTAGGGTTGCTAACAATACAGCAATTTGAATAAATGTCTTGTATTATCAGACTCGAGATAAAACGCACCGCGTAACTTAGTTCGGTAACATATATACATATGCAATGTGTACATAGTATGAAAACGTGCACGAACGGTGTGTAGGGTATACGCTTGTTAGAGATATTCCAGAGAGGTACCTCGACCCACTTTGGAAATCTCTATGAAGTTTTCGTATAAAAACGGAAAATGAGGGCCATATTATTTCTGGATGGAAACTTCCTTCGATACGTTTTGCACTCGCAAAATTGCATAGTAAATTTTATGCATAAAGAGAAAACGTTTATTCCTAATAGGAATTAGTAAGACTTTCTCTTTATTCTGATATTTTCATCTTCCATTCATTTTTTGCTTCCTCATAGAGAGAGGTTTGTAATGACCTATATTTTCCAATCTACTTTTTTGATATGTGTGTATATGTATATAACTTTTTTCTGTTTACCATATCTCGACAAGTAAATGAGCAATAATCATGAAATTCCAAAGAATTATAGCTCCCATTGATTTCCAGGTCTGATAGGATTTTGAGCTAGATCGGCCAATTAGAAGTGTTTTTTTTTGCGTTTAGAAATTTGAAGAGACGCATTAATCGACTTTCCGTGAAACCTCTTATGACTTACTAATACCGATTTATGAAGTTTCAAAAAAGTGGTTTATTCTCTTTATATGAAAAAAACTTTCCGGATATTAGGAATACCACAGTACTATATCTGATATATTTGTTCGCGTCTTCGAGAAGCGTGGAATTACTCATTAAAGAACCTTTCATGTCCTCTTATGATCTTGCAATATCCGTCTGTAATTTTTTAAATATATTGTTCATCTTGTTTATATGAGGATAACTTTTTTGATACTGAGAATACAACAAGACTGTATATGCTATATTTGCTCGCGTTTTCGAGACGCATCGACTGACGTATTGAAAAATCTTTTATGACCTCTTATGACCTAGCAATACCTATTTATTATTTTTCATAATATATTATTTATCTTGTTTATGTAACATAACATGACATTTCATACTCAATCGCAATAGCGACTCATAAAGTTTAAAAAGAAAGGTCACATTGTTCATATGAGGATTTTTTTTATTTGGAATATAACACTAACGTAAGTTAAGAGTTTAGATACAAAGTTAAGAATGGC
Source organism: Andricus curvator (assembly GCA_932195095.1). NCBI lineage: Eukaryota > Metazoa > Arthropoda > Insecta > Hymenoptera > Cynipidae > Andricus > Andricus curvator. Next base: position 517,124 of record CAKNYM010052376.1, read on the forward strand.
CAATGAACTTTTTTGAACATATTTTTCTACTTGATACTTAAATTTTTGGAGTCCCTAATGGATCAGAGTTGTGCTAAATAATATGCAATCAACTTTAATGTATTTTAATTTTAAACTCTTAATGAATTCGAGTTCGATGATTCTAACATCATATTTAACATTGCTTCTGATCAAAGTTTTGTTAATTCAAAATAAAGATCCTATACAAAGACAAAAGGACAGGCCTTGGAACAAAACATACTTCCAAGAAGCGAAGATGTTTATGCAACCAATCTTCTTAATCGTCTAACGATTGCAAATCGCTTCGTAACAAATATTTTAAATTATACCACTTGAGTGAATTTTAATTTTCAACTCGAAATTAATTACAAAAGAAAATAAAGACTAATTTTATGCTTAAATTTGAGATTATTCTAAATACCTAAAACTCTCTAGGGATTTAGAGAATGGTAATATCTGAATGGAAGATTTTTCTAAACTCCCACGTTTAGCTAATTCCCTAGGTTTTTAGGCAAGACCCTAATTTTCCTAATTACATACGACATATATAATGTTCTCTTCACTTCTTCACAATTGTTGGTCATAAATCCAAAAATTATCATAGAATATTTCTAAATTTTTACGTTTCTTCAATACTAAATCTTAAAATAATGTAAAACGCAGACTAATAAATTCTAAAGCAAGGGTAAATTCAAATATTTCAAGTCTTATCTTTCTCCTACTTCAGGTATTAAAATAATGCATTATACTCGGCATTCTACGTGTCTCGTGGAGTTTTAGGTCTTCACCTTTTGTCGAGCAGGACCAAACGAAATTTGTCAAACTTACTCTCTAAAAGTTTGTGAGTTAGTGGGACTGTTCGCTGGGTAAAATTTATTTAGTGTTTCCTTTTCTTTAGACGAAAAGAGAAACTGAAACGGGTATAAAAGTTGATTTTGTTGTTGCTCTCCTATCAAAATTCTACTAAGGTAGAGAAAATATTATTAAACAAATATCTACTGATACAGTTTTTTGTCGATGGAATGACGGTTTTCGATCTATTAGTCTAAACCGAAATGGTTATAGTTTTTAACTGTGTAAATATTCCTCTCTAGCTCCGCTGGGATTCGAACCTAAGTCTACAGGTTTACGATAAAAAACTATTTCAGTACGCTACTCGACAACATAACATCAAAACTCAATTTCTCAATAAGATTGGAAATATACATTCTTACAAGACGTGTAACGACTATAATCATTTTAACTTAGACTAGTAGATCAAAAATCGCAATTCCATCGACAAAAAACTATTTCCCTGCGCTAGTCGACATCATAATATGAAAACTTAATCTACTAATCCATATTATATCTATGCCAATTTATATTCGTTCAGTTTCCAAGCAAGTTTTTTAATCGGATATTGAAAAAAATATTTTTCCCTAATTAAGTATAAAATGTCATTTGGTTTGGGAATATTTTTGGCTGGAAACACATTGATTAACAAAAAATGAAAATCAATATAAATTTGGGCAGCCTAGATTAGGGTGCTCGAAAAACGGACTAGACAATTTTTTAAAAATGTGTATGCTTTCACCTTCCAAACTTGTTCGAATCGAGAAAAAAATAAATACGTATTGTTTGTTTAGAAAAAAATTGATATTTACATGTGGCGCAAGACTTTTTTGTAAATTTTGGAAAGAATCGTCAATATTAAGCATTTTGAGTTGTCCCTTAACATTCCGCTTCACAATCAGCCGCTAATACATACATACATACATTGATTAAAAGTTCGAACTCGAAAGTTCATTGCCTCACTACCCAATTCGGGTAGTGTTTCTAGGTGGATATTTACTACCAATGTGGGCCCAGCACACCCACGACGGGCCAACAGCACGCAGTATACCTGAACGGTCACCCATCCAAGTACTAACCGCGCCCAACAATGCTTAACTTCAGTGATCTTACGAGAACTGGTGTTTTCAGCGTGGTATCGCCGTTGGCGATAATACAAATACAAAATTAATTATTAAATTTCATCCCTATGCGTCTGTTTTACAGTATCCCAAAAAACCCCATAAGTGAAAACTTGGATTTTGCAATTTTGGACGCTTATTTTTATTTTTGTTTGCAGTTTTTTTTTGTAAAAATTATTTGTAATACATCAAATATTACTTTCTATTGATCATCAGATGTTTCAAAAAAATTTTAAACAATATGTTATTGTTTATAGAAATTTTCTGTTAGGATAGAGGTAGAAAGTCTCGGTTTTTCTCACTTTTTCAATTTGTTTTCAATTTCTCAGTTACAACGAGAAATTGCGAGTATTAATTCAATGTTTACAAAAATAATTGTTCAAACAATTAATGATTAATTAAAACAATATTCTCCAAGAATAATACTAATATAGAATAATGCGGTTTCATCTGCACTTTCCAACCTTTCTAACTTTTCAGTTAGAGTGAGGTAATAATTAAGACAAAATAACAAACTATTTGTTTAAACAATTCATTATTGTTTATAACTATCTTCTCTTAGAGTAATGCTAGAAAGTTGCGATTTTTTTCTGAAATTTCCCAATTTTCACTTAAAGTGTCGTGATAGTCAATCAAAGTTAAGAATTATGGTTGTTAAAAATAATGTATTATTATTTATAATAATATGCTCTTAGATTAATACTAGACAGTTGTGGTTATTGTTATGAAATTTCCAAAAAATTTTCAATTTTTCAGTTAGAGTAAGGTAATAATTATTGCAAGTTACTAACATTTTTGTTTTTTCGGACCCGATGATAATATACGTATCTAAATAAATTAAAAAGGTCACAAATAAATTAATCATTGGTATTAAGTCTAGTGTGAAATAAGAGGTAGTGGAAACCACCCTACAGTAGATAATGATTTACAGTAGATAATCACAATTAACTGGAAAACTGACATCAAATGTTCATTATTTTTCTTAGTATAACATTTCAGCAAGAATACTATATTTTCTGATGAAGATTCATTGGAATTTTATTATTAATTAATGTATGTGAGAGCAAAAAATTAATTTTTAACCTGAACAAAAATTCTCGCCTCTTCTTCATTCATACTTTTTACGTTAATGAAACATTTTTATGGCATGTTTATACATTAGAATCAAAGATTGAAGTCTAATGAACAATATTTATTGATGCGAAGCATTTTTTTGTTTTAATATTCATAAATATTTGAGAACTTTTTATTGGACATCACATTTTTCAACAGTAGATAACCAACAGTAGATAATCGGAAAATTACAAAAAATGTCTCTGTTAAAATTGGCAGCTCTGCGACTGTCTCGCAGTTGTTTTAAGTTAAAGGTTGTGTTTGTTTGTTTATTTTGATTTGTGAAGTTTTGAAATTCCAATTATTGTAAATAATAAACTATGAAAATAGTGTAAATTATTAGTTATTAAAAAGCTCATAAATTTTAATTTTTTTTTTAAGGAGCCTTTCGGAAAAGATATCAGTTTTAGGATTAAGGTATATGAAAATTTTGCACTTGTCTGCCATCGCAAGTTAGGTTAAATGGTATAAAGAATAAACATGTACCAATCGTAATAATCTCACGGAATTTCAGAGATAAAAAAAATGTCAATAATTTAAGCTTTTGTGATTTTTGTAAAATAATCATTTTTTAAACTATTATTTACTCAATAAGCTGATTTTAATTGTAAGTATACTAATGATCAATTATAATGATCAAGAGTTGAGTATTCTGTCGTGCCCAGAAACGATTATCTATTGATGGACATAGGTGTCAAAATCGTATCCTTGACCAGGTCTAATAAAAATGTCTAATACAGCTAATTGACTAATTTCGTGATATTTTTTTCTATAAGAATATTAAATTGAATATGTAAGCTTTATTACAAAAAGAAAATTTTTCTTCATTTGTGGAAACTTATACAGTTAAATGCTGTTGAATCCTTTCCTATCTACTGTAGGGTGGTTTCCCCTAATTCAACAATTTTCAAGCTTCCATTTCAGAAAAAAAAGTTAAGAAATTTCAGAAAAAACCTTAGCTTTCTGGCATTATTCCAAGGAAAGATAGTTATAAACCATATCAAAAAGTTTAAACAAATACTTCATTAATTTGCATTAATTATTACCTCACTTCAATTCAAAAAATTGACAAAAAATTGGAAATTGTAGAAACAACTATAAATTTCTCGCATTATTATAAGAAAATAGTAGTATAAATAATCATAAATTGTTTCAACAATTATGCTTGTAAACTTTGATTAATTATCACCTCACTCTTACTAAAGAAGTAAAAAGTTGACAAAAAGTTGGTTTCAGATAAAGCCACAACTTTCAAGCATTACTCTCAGAGAAGCAGATACACGAAACAAAATTCTTTCGTGACTCTCGTTCCGTTTCTATATTGCCGAAACGTAACTATATTCACTCGATTTAGGTTACGTTATTCAAAATACCGAAATTGTAACGAAATTTTCTAATTACGCGTGATTGTAAAAAATAGTTTATTCGTATCCTTGTGCATCTTTTGTAAATATTAAAAGGCAGACAGGTAAAATATGACGTTATAACCATTTCGTTTTTAATTTTGTTTCAATCTGTCAAAATTTTACGAAAAGGAAACAAAATATTCGGTACTTTTTGGATAACATAACGTAACGAAACAAAAGTTTCGGACGGGTCCCTGAAGAGAAGATAGTTGTTAACAATAATAAATGGTTTAAACAATTATGTTTGTTAACTTTAGTTAATTATTACATCGCACTAAGTGAAAAGTTGATAAAAAGTTGTAAATTTCAGAAAAAATCGCAACTTTTCAGCATGATTCTAAGAGAATATTGTTATAAAGAATAATAAATTGTTTTAACGATTTTTCTGAACTATAATTAATTATTTCCTCACTCTAACTGAAAAGCTGACCAAAGTTGAAAAATTAAAAAAAAACACGACTTTCTACCTCAATTCTAAGAGAAAATTACTACAAACAATAAAAAATTGTTAAAAATTTTTCTTGAAACATCTGAATATTAGTAAAAAATAATATTTTTTATTCACTACAGTCAATTTTTAAATAAAACAAACCGCAAAAAAAAGAATCAGCGCGAAAATACTTGCAAAACCCACTTTTTCACTTATGTTTTTTTTGGACCCTATAAAACAGGCTTATGAGAATGAAATTCAAAAAGTAATTTTTCATTCCTATTCTATGGCTGATTTTGAACAGAAATGTCTAGGGATAACTCAATATGCTTAATATTGACGATTATGTACAAAATTTACAAAAATGTCTTTTTTTTTTCATGGGAAATACGTGTTGAACTTCATGGGGTTTGCGCCACTCTAAATATTAACTTCATCAAAAAAAAAGACGTTTTTATTCTTGTTGGGATTCAAAACAAATTTGGGGGGTGAAAACATGAAAATTCAAACAAACAAATTTTGGACCGTCCTAGTATAGATGTAATATGATACCAAAATAGAAAGAAGAAAGTACATTTGAATAGGCCTTCAAATTTAGAGGGTTGAAAAGGAAGGAGGGGGGATGAAATTATTTAAACCACCAAAGAAGTTGGCTTCTTTCAACTTTTTTCTCTCTCTTTTTGCCCCTTATTTGACTGCCTCAGTCGTAACCTTCATCGCACCCCGGATCCTCGCCAAAAGCCTGGACGGTATTACCTCCTTCTTTGAATCCGCTCAAACAAGGGGTTGGTCTTTAAGTCGCTCGAGGTTAGGTTAGTAATTTGCGGATTATACAGGGGAGTCCCGAGTTTGCTCGAGCGATAGTATGCACTCTCATCTGTAATTTTCTGAGCTCACCCGTCCTCCTTTGCTCCCTTTACACCCCCTTTACCCCCTTTTGCCCCATCTTACTCAGCCCTCCTTTTCCTCTTTTTACAGTGGAGTAGTTCTCTTTTTCTCGTCTCTCCTCGACTGAAGCCTGAAAATCCGAACAACTTTTTCATTTCGACATTGCGAAACTTGTTATTTGCTCGAGTAGATGTACACTCAGTCATAGGGCTTTGATTGCAAATTACGCCATATTGTGTTAAAAAAATCTTGAAATCAAAGAAAATTTACTTGATTCAAAGAAATGATAGTACTGAACTCGTCCTAGAAAACATTTCTTCATTACAAAAAAATGGTTTTATCTAAGTGGCCATCCATAAATTACATAACAGATTTTTGCCATTTTTTTACTCCTTCCCTCCCGCATGTAATCCGTCGTAACAAATCAAAGAAAATTACTTGATTCAAAGAAATGATAGTACTGAACATGTCCTAGAAAAAATTTCTTCATTACAAAAAAATGGTTTTATCTAAGTGGCCATCCATAAATTACGTAACAGATTTTTCTAATTTTTTTACTCTTCCCTCCCGCATGTAGTCAGTCGTAACAAAGTGGGTTTGAACCCCGCCCCCGGCAATGTTACGTAATTTTTCCAAATATTTTCAGCCATATCTTGTTGAATACAATTTAGTTACTTACTACCCGAGATATCCGAATTATCAAATGATTGGAAGTTATTAAAATGAAAAGAAATAAAATGAAATCAATATGGAACATGCAATTAAGTGACTATACAACCCTTGAAAATGAAAACACATAAGAAGGTGTCATTTAGTAGAAGAATATTCATCACACACTTAATACACATATCTCCAATTATTTAATATTGGTTAGGGATCGTTCATAAACTACGTTAGCAATTTGAGGGTGGGAGGGGGTCGCGTCAAAATCTACGGTTGGTAACATGGGAGGGGTGGGAAGTCACTGGAAGTAACATTACAAACTTAGATAACACTTAGTTTGGGTAAAAATTCTACTGTTTGGTTAAAAGTTTAATTATTTTGTTAAAAATGTAGCTATTTTGTTAGTAATCTTTATTGGTAAAAAATTCAAATGCTTGGTTGAAAGTTTAACTGCTTTTTCAAAAATGTATTTTGTTTTCGTTGAAGATTCATCTCTTTCATTGAAAATTTAACCATTCCATTTTGAGAAAATTTGTCTTCTTGGTTAGGAATCATATTTTCGGTTGAACTCTTTTGTTGAAAATTTATTTTCTCTGAAGATTCATCAGTTTGTTTGAAAATGTTAATGTTTTTTTGAAAATTCCTTTTTTCCTGTTTATTAAGAATTAATTTTTTAAACTAAAAATGAAACTATTCCATTTTTTGTAATAATTAAATTACGTAGCAGCTCAAGGGGGAGGTAGTTTGAGACATTTTGTTACAATTTGTTACGGGAGGTGGGGGGGGGGGGTCTTTATTCATGTATGTGATTTTTGGAAATTTGAAAATGAAAAAAATAATTCGTAGTAATTGTACAGAAATATGATATGAATTTAACTTTACGCGCCAAAGAAATCTGGTGAATGAAAAACAAACCTAGTAAAGAACAATTTTTAAAAAAATTCAGGGAATTTTATTGATCAGGGAAAATTGTGGGAAAGAGAAAAAAATCTTTCAAGCAGAATAAATTTGAAAATTTTCAATTTTAATCTAAAATTGTTTTATTCCGTTTCTAAAAGATTCTAGGTTAAAAATGTTACAAGTTTAAGATTCTGGTCTCTGAATATCAATGGTCAGGAAAAATGAAAGCTGGTCAGGGAAAAATTAGGGAATTTTCAAAATGAAGTTTTGCGGTAATCCTGATATGATATTCCTTGTAGTAATTTATTTGCCTTGTATTTATATTTATATTTCTTTTTTTTCAGTTGCTTCCTCCTGAAGATTATCTTTCCAGTTCTAAATTTAATTATTTGTTTCAAGAATTCACAAATTTTGTTAAAAAGTCATCCTTTTTTGTTAAAAGAGTCATCCTTTTTTGTTGAAAATTCAACTGTTTGGTTAAAAGTTCGTCTTTTTGGGTTAAAAATGTCACTATTTTCGTAGAAAATTTAGTTTTTTTTTTAAATTCATATTTTGGCGTTGAAAAGTCAACTGAAATCTTTTTGGGATCAAAATTCAACTATTTTTTTGTTGAAAATTTGTCTTTGTAACTTAAAAATTCATCCATTTTAGTAGAAATTGCATCTTTTTTGGATGAAAATGCAACTGCTTGGTTAAAATTTCAACAATTTTGTCATCCTTTTTGGTTGAAAATTAAACTGTTTTGTTGAAATTTCGTCTGTTTGGGATGAAAATTCAACTATTTGCGTCGAAAATTTACTTTTTGATTGAAATTCATAATTTGGTGTTGAAAAGAAAACCAAAAGTCTTTTTTGAATTAAAATTCAACTAATTTTTTGAAAATTTGTCTATTTAAATTGGTTAAAAGTACAACAGTGAAAAGCTTGGATAAAAATGCAACTATTTGGTTAAAAATTCAACAATTTAGTTAAAAAGTCATCCTTTTTGGTTGAAAATTCAATTTTTGTACAGAAAATTCGTCTTTTGGCTTGAATGTTCAACAATTTAGGTGAAGTGTTTTTTCTTTCATGACTGAAAAATCTTTACTTGTTGAAAATTCGTCTGTTTGGTTTTGAAATTCATTCTTTTTGGAAGGACTTTCATCTTTTTTGGTTGAAATATCAACTGTTATACTTTCTTGTTGAGAATTCATCTTTTTAAGTTGAAAATGTAATCATTTTGTTGAAAATTCAAGTATTCTGTTAAACAGTCATCTTTTATTGTAGAAAAGCCATTTTTCTTTTCAAAATAAATAAATAAATAGAATTTCGTATTTGTATCTGGAATATTCTTTCATTCTGTTTGTAGAAAATCCTTTGTTAAAAGTAGTACAAGATTAATATGCTGGTATTTGAATATTAATGGTCAGGGTAAGGGAAAAATTGGTCAAGGAAAATTGAGGGAATTTTGAAAATGAAGTTTTTACCCTCCAAAGCATGTATTATCTTAAATACAAAAAGTTTCCATTAGTTTTAAGTCCCATATCTTATTATTTCTGGAAACCATAAATAACGTAGAGTAAGGGTCGGGGTGGGGGGGGGACGATCTAGTTTGTTACGGTTCGTTGCAGGGGCTGATGGCCTTGGAGAGGGTACGTAATTTGAATAAGGCCCCTTTAAAGCGGGGGGTTCAAGCTTTGTATGGTGGTCTATGAGGAAGAAGGGGTAGGCTGGAAAAGTCTTCAAAATAGGGTGACATAGTTTTTGAACGACCCCTGGGAAGGAGGGGTAAGGTGCTCCAGTTACTCTTCCTGAAAGCGTAGCCACGAGTAAAGGACATTCAAAACCAACATTGACCTCCAGTGCGATGTAACATAGAGGGTGAACTCGCCCGATAAATTTTGCACGGTGACGTCTACCGAGAGGCTCGCCTTATATGTAGCTAACTCACCGTAATCCAGCCTTTAAGTCAATTAACTTCTCTTCGCTTCCAACCAAGCGAGGGATGATTAAGGCGACGTGTAACTTCGGTCTATAAATTCTTGCGATGTATTTGCTCGCCCATGTTTGCGCGTGCTTCGGGGGCCCGGCCTGCCTGTCCGAAGTATATGCGGCTTAATCAAGATGCTATCGTCGTCACTTCCAGTAGTAACTCTAGATCATGGTAACCAGACTCAAACTTTAAGGCATCGCACGCGATAAGCTTTGCATTATAAAGCAAACGCGCTCAAGGAAATCCAATTTTTTACGGTTACGTTTATCAAACTTCAACAAGTGCAAAGATTTGCTGATCAGCAAGTAACGATAAAATATAGTACCTTCCAGGAGTATGAGGAAACTTAAAAAATTGACGATTAAAAACATGCACTCACTTCTCGCGGAATATCTCCAAAACAAAATAATTTAGAATCATTTCCTAAAAATGGTTAGAAAGGTCATTTTCCGTGACAAATGAGCCTTAGGGGTAGTCCATAAACTTTGATCAGTTGTCCAGTTTTCAATCAGAGTGAGTTAATACTAAATCAATGTTAACAAACATAATTGTTTAAACAATTTATTACTATTGTTGATAATATTCAGTTCAAATAATGCTAAAAAGTTGCAGTTTTTTCTGCGATTTTCACTTTTTGTCCAATTTCCAATAAGACTGGAGTCTATAATTAATTGAAATTGAAAAAATAATTGTTCAAAAAATTTATTACAATCGATAATAATATTTAACTTGAATAATGCTAGAAAGTTGCGGCTTTTTCTGAAATTTTGAGTTTTTTGTCCAATTTCCAATTAGAGTGAGGTAAGCAATTGATTAAAGTTAGAAATTTATTTGTTTAAACAATTTATTACTACTGTTAATAATATTCAATTTGGATAATGCTAGAAAGTTTCGGTTTTTTCTGAAATTTTCATATTTTTGTCCAATTTCCAATTAGAGCGAGGTCAATAATTAATTAAAGTTAAAAAATTAATTATTTGAACAATTTAATACTATTTTTAATAATATTCAATTTGAATAATTCTAGAAAGTTGCTAGAAAGTTTGAAATGCTTCAAGAAGATAAAAAAATTTTCTTGAGATACCTGGAAAAATTTTGTATTACTTTTTATTTTGAAAAATAATTTTTAAAGAAAATTTAAAAAGGTATCAACACATTTCAAAAGATTTCCACGAATTTCAAAAATATCTGGAAGTTTAAAGGGCAATTTTTATTAATTGAAAAATCTGCAAGGTTTCGTACACCTAGTTTTTTGTGCAATGGTTTGCTCTCATGGAGAGAACGTCTTAGTTTCCAAATGGGTTTTAAAATATTGACAATTTTTTCTAATCTTGAATTTTTATTTCTTTGAAAAGTATTTTGGATAATCACCGCAACATTGATGAATTTTTAAGAGTGTTTTCTGCTTAAACATTAGAAAAGATAGAATAAATAAAAAAACGAGAAAAAAGAAGGAAGGAGATTTGGAAGTTGTCTTCTTCTTGTTTTCTCTTTTCTTCCCGTTTTTCTTTACTTCAGAATGGAGTTCGGGTCCGGATTCGATTGTTTAATTTCTTAAGCGACCGGGTCTAGAAAAGGTCCAAATCCGAGACCGAACCCTTGAGAATTTTGCGGGTCCGGGTCCGAATCTGATCCCCTCAAAAATTTAAAAGGTTCGGGTGTGGGCCGGGCTCTCTTAAGAAATGCCAGCGCACGGGTTAGGGCCCAGACACTTAACAACTTAATGGGTTCGGTTAAGACTCGGACTCTTAAGGAACCCTTACACTGGGGTCCAACCTAAGAAGTACCGATCCCTGTCACTAACTTAGTCTCTATTTATCAAAAATACTTCAAATAAGGGGTCGACCATACACTAAGTTACCAATTTTAGGCTATTTTAGACCCCCTCCCCCATATTTTCCCCTTGTTGACAACCGTGGTTTTGTCATACACCCTCCTCCCTCGTCCTGAAAAGTAACGTAGCCCAAAATTCTATCAAAACATAAGAAAGAGGGTGATTTTTCACAAAAATAGTGTAATAATGGAGGAATCAATTCTTTCTAATAAAATTAATGTAAATACCATATTAAATGTAATATGAAACACTTTAAATTCCTAAGATTTCAAATCAAATACAGCCATATTGAATTTTCAACGAAGAAGATAAATTTTCTAACCAAAAAGACAAATTTTCAAAACAATACATGAATTTTCTACCAAATAGTTGAATTTTTAATTTATGAAGGATAAATTTCTAACCAAACATAGAATATTGCAATTTTCAGATAAAAAATTAATTAAAAAAAAAAACGAATTTTCAACGAAAGAGTCAAATTTTAGACTAGTTCAACTTTCAATCAAGTAGATGCATTTTCAACTAAAAAAAGGTGAATTTTTAACCAAATAGTTAAATTTTTAACCAAAAAGATGAATTATCCAGCAAGAGGATTAATGTTCTAGCAAAAAACACGAATTTTTCATAAACTTGGCTAGTCGTCCCGAATTTTCGGGATAACAAGTTCATTCCCATTTTTTTGGGACGACTAGACACAGCCTAATTTTTAACCAAATATTAAAATTTAAACCATAACTATAAATTTTTAACATAAAAGGTAATTTCCAACCGTATAATTTAATTTTCTCCCAAATTGTTGAATCTTCAACCCAACCAGATTAATTTAGAAAAAAACAGTTGCATTTTTAACCAAAAAGGATGAATTTTCAACCACGAAGATAATTTTCGACCAAACAAAAAAAACGAATTTTCAACAAAATAGTTCAACCCAAAAAATGATTTTTTAACGCGGAAGATTAATTTTCTAAAAGTCGAATTGTTAAATTTTCAGTCGAGGAGGTGAATCTTCAAAAAATATGAATTTTTAACAAACTAGTTCAACTCTCAGCCAAGTAGTTGAATTTCCAACTAAAAAAGATTAATTATTTACCAAAAATTTACATTTTTAATCAAAAAGATCAATTTTGCAGCAAGACGATTAATTTTCTACCAAAAATACGAATTTTCAACCAAATGTATTGATTTTCAATAAAATTGTTGAATTTTAAAGCCAAAATAATGAATTATCTACGAAATGGTTGAATTTTCAATCCAAAAATATAATTTTTCAACAAGAAAGTTAATTTTCTACCAAAAAGTTAAATTTTCATAAAAATAGTTCAGTTTTTAATAAAAAAGGATGAATTTCCAACCACGAAGATTAAATTTTGACCAAAAAAGACGAATTTTCAGCTAAAAATTATCAATTTTCAATAAAAAAATATCAATTTTCAACCAAAAATGGAACAGTTACATTGTTAGTTAAAAAACTTAATTCGCAACCAAAAAAAACGAATTTTAAACAAATTGGTTACATTTTTAACAAAAGAGATGAAGTTTCTACTAAAATTATCAATCTTAAAAAAAAACTGAATTTTTAACAAAAGAGTACATCTCAAAAGATGATTTTTCAACCGAGAAGATTAATTTTTACATTCTCATCATAATGAGAAAGTATTGGTTTTATGTGAAAAATG
>CAKNYM010052377.1:0-62034 GCA_932195095.1 Andricus curvator
ATCGCGAATACTATTTGCGGAGTTATGAATTCTGGCTACGCGGTAAAATCGAAAATCGTACAGCCCTTAAACGAAATCAAACAGGCTGAAAAATTCGCGAAAGAAAACCCTCAAATTATTTTTATTAAAGCGGACAAAGGTCACACGACCGTCGCGATGAAAAGGGACGATTACGACGCGAAAGTAAACGAATTGTTGCAGGATCAGGATACTTACGTGAAAAGAAATAAGGACACTACGAAGAAAATTGCAAGGGAAGTCACCAAGTTAGTTAAAAAATGGGAATCAAAAGAATACGTGAATAAACTCACCGCTAAAAATCTTAAGGTATATCATGCCAACCCTTCTAGAATTTATGGTCTTCCAAAAATCCATAAGATAGGTGCCCCGCTTAGGCCGATAATTTCATACACAGGTAGCGCGACTTACAACTTAGCAACCTTCTTAAAAAATATTATTGCTAATAATATTGAAGCTCCTAAATCGAGAGTGCTTAACAGCTTCGATCTAGTGAAAAAAATGAGGAATTTTAGGATCCCGGAAAATCACGTATTCGCATCACTAGATGTTGTTTCTCTTTTCACAAATGTGCCGAAAGAGAAGGCAGTTCAGGCGGTCCGTAGCAGGTGGAATAATATTCGCGAAAAGACAAAAATTACGTGGGAAGATTTCGAAGAAGGACTTCGGTTATGTCTGAATAGCACGGACTTCAATTTTAAGGAAGAAACGTACTTCCAAAAAAGAGGGCTACCAATGGGCTCTCCCCTTTCACCTGTTTTAGCCGATATAGTTATGGACGACCTGGAAACAGTTATTCTACCGAAAATAGGTTTCCAGGTACCTCTGTATGTTCGTTATGTCGATGACATACTACTAGCTCTCCCAGAAAACGAAGTAGAAAACGTTCTACAAGTGTTCAATCTGAACGATTTTGCTATTAAATTCACCTTAGAGAAGGAACAAAATAGGGCAATAAATTTTCTAGATGTCACTTTTTACAGGAACAGTAGCCAAGAAATAAATTGCAATTGGTTCCGTAAACCAACGTGGTCCGGCAGATGCCTCAATTTCGATTCTAACCACCCACAAAAATACAAAAAAAGCGTAGTTTTCAATATGGTCGACAGAGCCATTCTCCTCTCCTATAAACAATTTCATCAAAATAACTTGCGACTGGTGGAAAACACTCTCAATGTGAACTTTTACCCGCAACAATTTGCTAGAGAAAATATCAATCTCAGATTGAATATTTTGGCCGAAAAGGAAAATCGCGGAATTAATGAAATAGCTCAAAATGCGGAAATTAGGTCATTTATTAGCATTCCTTACGTTGAAGGAGTATCTGAAAGAATCGCGAGAATCCTCGGGCAACACGACATTACGACGGCTTTTAAAAACAATAGAGACCTTACATCAACCAAAGATAAATTAAATAAATTGCATAATAGCAATATTGTTTATGGAATTTGGTGCAAAGGACAAAATTGCAATGCGGTCTATATCGGTCAAACTGAACGTCCTTTAGGAGTTAGGGTTAGAGAACACAGAAGGGACATAAATAAGATCCCTGAAAAACAAACAATGCTCACTAGACACAGTGTTGAAAACGATCATTTATTCGATTTTGAAAATGCGAAAGTTCTTGCGAATGAATGTCACTATCGGAAACGTCTGGTGATGGAAATGTGCCATATTGCCGGCAATATTAATGCGGTCAATTTGAGAACTGACGTAGCAAACCTTTCTAAAATATATTTGCCGGTTGTAAAGAGGAAATAAAACTGAAAACACGTGTTGGCTATGGTTGCCCTGCGATGGAGTCGAGTGTGAAGTGACCCAGAGACCGGGCCCCATGTTGTCATTCAGTTTTACTACCGCAGCCCTTTAAAAATTAAAGTGTTTTTCTTTCCAATTTCTGAAGTCGTTAAACTGTAGTACCTCTGAGAATGTTCTTTCAGTTTTCTTCGTGATTTTAAACAGAGCGGATGTCTCTAATTTTACGTCGAAAAACTAACTTCTTATAATATTCAGAAACTTGTTTTTTTCATTTACGATTAATTGCCTTCTTTTGAAATTATTAACTTCCTTTCAAACTGTAAAAGTGTGTGATTCTGTTCAACGTGCTTGTGAAGTTTGTGATATCGTGTTTGTGGGATTACGGAGTGTTTTACTTCAACCCCAATCACCTCACCTTCTTCAACGAAACGGGAAGACCACACAGAGAGGGAGCTGATAGAGAGACGAAGGGAGAAACAGAGAGGGTGGCGGAGAGAGAGAGAGAGAGAGAGAGGAGCTGCACGACGTAGAAACATAAGTTCATGCATGATTTTCCTTTTTTATTTTAATCTTAATGGTTTTTTGTGGAAAAAACCCTATTTTTATCAAATATCTGGCACTGAGGAGGACCCCTATCCGTGGTCGAAACGTTTGCCAATTTAAATTTAATGATATGCATGTTTTTTAATTAAATATATGTTCATAAGACCCTAATGCCAATACAAAAATTCTTCATCAAAACCTACTTGTTTTGTTTGAGTTCAGTCACCGACGTGACCTTGAGACGTTATCAAGGTGTTAACCGGGGTTCTGTGACCTACAGCGTATAGAGTTCTGGCTGACTGAAATGTGTTTTTCCTTAAAAAGCTGTTGTCACTTATGATAGACGACTGAAATAATTTTCCAATATAATCACCTCAAAATACGAGGTTCTCAGCATTTCATTTAAATCCTGCTAGAAGCTTCTAGAACATAAGATTCGCATCCTATGTTGCTTTTAAAAAATAGTCAATAAGGCTAATTTTTTCAAAAACTTGACCTGATGGAGCAAATATGACACCAGATTCGGATTTATCGACACTGAAAACATATAGATATGGTGGTCTGTTTCAGTGGATATGCAATTTTTTTCTGCGCCTGTGATAAATAACGACAAGATAGGAATTAAGAACTTCATTTTTTATTGTTTCTTTTGTTAGTGAAAGCGCAAAGCATACTTCTTAGACAGAGTAATATAAATTGGAATAATTTTTGTTCTAAACACATATTTCCTATGTCTTTTAAATTATTATAAATTCTGCTGATGTTATCTGCATAAAAGAGAAAATCTACGAAGAAACCAAACTACTAAACTGCATTTTTCACTTCTCCAATAAGCAGTGGATATGTTGACAAAATAAAAATATTTTTTCTAGTCGGAATTCATGACTAGACGCACTAACAAGACTCAGATATTATATTTGACAACAATTTTCACGCAATATATATTTAAAAACAATATTTTATTATGACTTTTTAAATATTACGTACAGTTGTGAATTATTACACACAGAAACGTCTTACTTGTATGGATTTTGAGGTTTCCATGAGAAATCATACTTCACTCTCGTGATATTATACGGAATGACCCGGAAGTGAGTCATTTTTGTAATCTCATGGAAATCTCAAATCGCGCGATTTCATAGGCGGCCATGAAAATCTCGAATCCGTCGTGTTCAATAACTTAGCTTTCACTCAGATTTAGAAGTTTTTGTTTCCACAATCTCTCAATATTTTTCATTCTTAAATTTTTAACACTCAAAGATTGAAATTGTATACTTTTGAACCTATATTATTTAAAAATTGAAGCCTCGACTGAGACACCGTTGGATCAACAACAATAATTTTTTTGAATGCGTAGTTCCTGGTATGAAATAAGAATTTCTGAGCTATGTTTGAATGTTGAAGAATTTTTTTTGTCGGATATGGATTTCAGTTCATTCCAACTTAATATTTGTTTCAATAAAACACGAACAATTTTTGAACATCAAAAGTGCTTAATGCGTGGAAAAATCGTTGTAAACAATAAAGTTTATATGAATATACTTGTGATTCGGCTAAGAAATAATTATTGCTTATTATTTTTAATAACTGATGCTTTAAGTTTAATTAATATCTACGCATTTCAGAAAAATATTTAAAATAAATTGAATAAATAAACTTTTAAAATTTGATTTTCTGAAATATTATAAATATAATACATAGATTCTTTATACATAATATAATTGAAATAAATTTATTATACCTTTACTATATAATTCAATTTAAAGCAAACGTAATTTTTGTTGAAGTCTAAACCGTGATTCTATCTAGAAACTAGCTAAAATCTGGATAGTCTTCATATAATCAAATTCGTGACGAACTCCTAGATAGCGCCAAGACTAGGACTATACAGCAGAACGCTTCAAGTCAACCACATAGCAAAACTAGATAGCGCCAAAATAGCGCCAGACTAGTATTCCGTAAATAGAAAGGCCTTAAAAAAACTGTACTAGCATTTGAGAGTTGACCAAGAAAACCGACTCTCTGAGAACGGCAATTGAATCCGAACTCAAAAGAAACAATTATCAAGGTCTATCGCTTAATGTCTCTGTTTTTTAAATTTTTTAAGAAGAAAATTAGTAACACAATATTAAAAAGTCAATATGTGCAAAAATTTATTTTTGAAACAAAAAGGCTCAGAAACGTTGTGAATCCAGAAAGGAAAAGAGAGTGAGGATGGCTTGGTTTTCTCTTTCCCAATTCTCTCCCTCTTTTTTGCTCTTGTTATATACTTTTCTCTAATGAGCCGATTACAATGTTGTTTCGAAACATATTTTGAGGCCTTTCTATGCAATTTTTTTTGCATATTTTGAACTTTTTGAATGAGTTTTTTCAAAACAACTGATTTTTGGATTCATAATGTTTCTGAGCCATTTTGTTTCAAAAATAAGTTTTTGCTCAGATTGACTTGTTAATATTGTGTTTCTAAT
The DNA here is from genome assembly GCA_932195095.1 of Andricus curvator. Taxonomy (NCBI): domain Eukaryota; kingdom Metazoa; phylum Arthropoda; class Insecta; order Hymenoptera; family Cynipidae; genus Andricus; species Andricus curvator. The sequence goes on from CAKNYM010052377.1 coordinate 4,788, forward strand.
TTTCTTCTTAAAAAATGCACTAGCATGATTCAAGTCTGCCCACGAAATTTTTCCACACGGGTGTATCAGCAGGTAGCTACAGTTTAAACAAAGATTCAGGGAAAATTGATTTTTCTCCATATCACGTTATCTCTGCCAAGGCTTCAATTTTCACGTATATCGTTACAAACTTTAGATTTTATTATTATTCAAAATACAGTTTGAAAGTTAAATTTTAAAGAACTTTACCTCGAAAAATATAAACTATTAAACTCTTATTTCAAATTTCCAATATCTAGGAGTTTCTACAAATAATGTTTAGGCCTCAGATTGCATGGAAGCTATTGAGGCCCAGACTATCTGAGTACCTACTTTTTTAAGGTAAGACAGGCCTATACATAAAAAACGCATTGTATTTTGTAAAATTAACTCTTTCGATATCACATTTCCAAAATTGGTTTAGCAGCTCAAGCCTGAATAATATACTGTTTAAGACTGATTAATGCAGAATATATTTCTTAGAAGCCTTATTTTTACATTCTCATCAGAGAAGGTATAATATTTTTTGTCAAATTTGTGCCCCGCGCCCCCCCCCCCCCCAGTTTTTTTTTCAAATGTCAACGTTTTGAGAAATCCTGAACCCGAAAAACAGGTTTTCGCGAATTTTTCTGTCAGCCTGTGTGTGTGTGTGTCTGTAGATTTTTAGTTTGCAGCACGATAACTTTCAAAGAATTGGCAGAATGAATTGTTAGCCAGCCATGTGGTTTTTGTTTAAATTCGTAAAAAAACAGCATTAAGATTTTAAAAAATTTTTTGGACAAACGACACAAGCTACGAAAAAAAATACTGAGAAAAAAGTTGTTGACACAAAAAAAACTACAAATTCGTTAAGAATAATTTTTTGAAAGGATGCGTGGTTTCTTTTTTATTTGTAAAAAACAACATTGAAAATTAAAAAATTCAGTTTTGGGCAAACGAGACAAACTATGAAAAGAATGGATTCACAAAAGTTGCTCAACCAAAAAATAGCTACAAATTTATCTTTAATAATTTTTTGATAGGACGCGTGGTTTTTGTTTTATTCGTAAAAAATAACATTAAAAATAAAATAAAAAAATTGAATTTTTTGGAAAACTGACACAAGGTACGGAAAAAAATTAATTGACAAAAGTTGTTCACCCGAAAAGGGTCTACAAATTTGTTATTATTAATTTTCAGATAGAACAATTATATTTTCTTTTAATCGTAAAAAACAAGAATAAAATTAAAAAAATTAAGCTTTTGAAAAAGCGGCCTACAAATTTGTTATAAACTCTTTTTATAAAAATATATTAATTTATAAAAATATATAATATATATGATGGTTAATGACATACTTCAGACCAAAGAAAAGAAGTTCGTTGTTAGATATTTTATTCAATAGAGTAGTGTTGTGTTGTCTACGTTTCGAAAACAATAGTTTTCCTCATCAGGACAATAAAAATTTGTTAAATTGCGAAGTTTCACACATCTTAGTTTTGTAAAAGGTTCCTATTTCTCTTCTTCATCTCTCTATAAATATATGAAATAATTTTGTTTTAATTAAATATCACTAGAGTAAAGACAATTTTTTTGACGTTAAAAATTGTAAATGATATATTTACCTTCTAGATCTTCATTTTTCAGTTTAACTTCAATTTAATTAGTATAACTTCTTTAAAATTGACTTATTCATTATGAATTTGAAATTATAAAATTAATAATTTTGTAAACTTTGTTGAAAATAATTCGGAAACATAACTGCCGTTATGCTCCATTTTTACACAGAGAAAAAGAGAAAGAAAGATACTAGAAAAATACTATCTGATTTAGTTATGCAAGACTTAGAATCAAATTTCATAAAAAATTTAAATTTTTCTTTACGCACATATTTTAGATAATAAAGTAAGCTACCTTATGTTATAAATTAATTTAATTCTTATCATCCAAGACTTAAATTTACACATGAAATTGAAAGTAATAATTCTATTCCTTTTTTAAATGTGAAAGTTATAAAAACGGACTCAGGTAATATCATCACAGATTGGTATCGTAAAGATACTTATTCTGGTAGTTATTTAAATTTTCTTTCTAACCATCCAATACAACATAAAGTTTCTTTTTGAATAAAAACCTTGTAGACACAGCGCTTAAATTCTCACATGAATCATTTCACAATTCAAATATTGAATTTATCAAGAAAACTCTATATTTAAATAATTATCCAACAGAATTTATTGAAACACAGATTAATAATAAAATTAAAACAATCACAGATTCTTCATCTAAGCGAACTAATATAAATATAGTTAGGAATTTAAATTTTAAACCAACAGTATCCATTTCTTATCATGGAAGGTTATCTTTTGAAACTTGATAAATTTATAAAATTAGAAAAAGATTTATTAGATAATTTACAACTTACTGATGTAGTATATCAAATTCAATGTTTGAATTGTTAAAAATGTTATGTAGGTCAAACTAGTAGATTACTTGCTACCAGAATTAAAGAACATCATGATAATTTTAGACAAAATCCAAAAAACCATAAAGTCATAGAAAAACACCAGGTTGAAACTAGACACTTAATTTATTGGGGAAATGTTACAATTTTACATCATGAACCTAATGAATTTCAAAGATTTATAGCAGAAATGTTTTTCATTAAGAAAAATAGTAATAAATGCTTGAATATAATTTCAGATCTTAATAATTACAGTCCAATATATAATATAATTTTGGATTCCTTAATTTAAAAAATTTTTAAATTATTTAAATTTTCAAATTGATGAATTTTTAAATTAAATTCTATACAATATTGGTTATTTTATTTACATTCAATTAATCATCAACAGCAGTTTGTCAAATTTGAAAAGATTCTTAAGGTTTGTTAATTAATTGTTAATTTTTTAATTCTTTCATTTAATTTAGTTATTAGAATTATTGAGAAACTATAGTACCTTATGATATAAATTGATGATACGTCATTTCTAATTCTGTATCTGTTAAGGTTTCTCTTTCTTTCTTTCTCTTTTTCTATGTGCAAAAATGGAGCATAAAGGCAGTTATGTTTCCGAATTATTTTCAACAAAGTTTACAAAATTATTAATTTTATAAATTTAAATTAATAATGAATAAGTCAATTTTAAAGAAGTTATACTATTTAACTTAAAGTTAGACTGAAAAATGAATATTTAGAAGGTAAATATATCAATTACAATTTTTAAACTCAAAAAAATTGTCTTTACTCTAGTGATATTTAATTAAAACAAAATTATTTCATATATTTATAGAGCGATGAAGAAGAGAAATAGTAACCTTTTACAAAACTAAGATGTGTGAAACTTCGCAATTTAACAAATTTTTATTGTCCTGATGAGGAAAACTATCGTTTTCGAAACGTAGACAACACAACACTACTATTGAATAAAGGATCCAACAACGAACTCCTTTTTTTTGGTCTAAAGTATGTCATTAACCATAATATATATTATATATTTTTATTTTATATCAGACAAATAACATCGCTTAAACATCTTCTATTCTAAAAAATATATTAAAAATAAGAAAATTACCCTTTTGGAAAACGGACACAAGCTACAATAAAATTTTATTAACCAAAATTTGTCGCCTAAATTATATCTACAAATTTGCTCAAAACTACTTTACGCTAGGAGGCGTATTCTCAGTTTAAATCATAAAAAATAATATTGAAAATGAACAAATTAAATTTATGGAAAAACGACACAAATGCAATAAAATTTTCAATAACAAAATTGTTTCTTTCTTATAGGTTGCGCTTTCTTTTCAATTATAAAAACAAGACAATGAAAATACGTATGTTCTAATACCAATGTATATTATTATTATGAATTGTAATAATATAAATTTATTGAAATGATACATTTTTCAGGGTAGCTAAGAATAAAATTTAATGCAGAATGACAAACCAATAATAAAATAATAATGATAAATGAAATTTGAACTTCATATTGTAATATCAACAGAAAAAAAACCCAAATTAGTAGTAGTTCAACCAAGAAGTAAAATTTTGAATAGAAAAAAGATGCATTCTCAACAAAATTGTAACAATTGATATTTCAACTGATAAAGATTTCCATTTCAAATAAAAAAAGTTCATATTTCAACCCAAACAATTTTAATTTGAAATAAAACTCAGGAAAACTTAAAAAAGAAGATAAATTTTCAGAGGAAAAACAATTATTTTCTACCAATAAAGACGAATTTTCAACAAAATACATGAAGTTTCACACAAGTAGTTTAATTTTCAACTGAAAAAGATCAATTTCAAAACTAAAAATGAAACAGATACATTTTCAGTTGCAAAAATTAATATGCACCTGAAAAAGTCTACGAGTTTTCAACAAATTAGTTGAATTTTCAACGACAGAATTGAATTCTCAAGAAAAATGATAAATTATGCAGAAAAAACTGAATTATTGACAAAAAACCGAATTTTTAACAACGTAGTTTAACTTCAATTCTGAACCAAGTAGTTGAATTTTTATCTAAAAAAGATCAATTTCAACAAAAAATGGAATAGTTCAATTTTCAAACAAAGAGATGAATTTGCAACTAAAGTAATGAATTATTAGAAAAAAGATTACTTTATAACTGTAGTTGAGTTTTTAATTAAAAATTTTTTGAATTCTCAACGAAAAATGTAATAGTTGATATTTTAGCCTAAAAATATTTTAATTTCAAATCAAAAACAGTCGAATTCAACCTAAGTGATGAATTTCGAACCCAGCAAGATTTTTTTTCTACTAGTAAAGACAAACTGATCTAATCAATAACGTCCACTGACCGAATCATTAATTTTGAATGATCTAAAGAAAGTCATTTAAAATGACGTGGTCAATAACTTTCAGTAATTTTGATTCATCTAATCCGTAACTTTCATTGTGTTGAACAGTCATTTGTGGTTAATTTAAATCATTTATTAAAATATAGAAATTTAATTAGAAAGTTTAATCAAGAAATAATTTTACTGTTTCATTAAAGCAGACAAATCAGTCAATTCCATTGACTGAAAATCAGTCACTCCGAATGACTGATTAATCTTTCAAAAAGACTGTTTCGTCAGTACAAATGAGTGAGTTTTAAGTCGAAGCCAGCTCAATTAATTTAATTAGTCAAATTTTGATTGATTTAAATTTAGAGTGCAACTGGTAAAATATATTTCCTCTCATTCAAAATGGATTTCGTCTTGAATTTTTTTGATTTGTATCTGATTTTAATAGCAGTGGATTTCAATAAATTATTGTTTTTTCTAGGAAAATAAGGTACGCACATATATGTTCGTAGATTGAATGCCAAAAAAATCCTTTGCTCCCATTCAATTGGGCAACTTTGACGATATTTCACGATAGTCATCGTCATGAAGCACTGGGAATACGCAAATGGGGGAAATATTTCTGTCTTTTCGCTAGTGTGCATTGTTGCATTTTCTCAGATGGCCGGTTCTGACGCCGATGATGGAGGCAAAGGTGGAGGCGGTGACATCAATTCTTATATCTATTAACCGACGACTCAGGGGGTCTCAAAACGTCGACATTTGAGGGAATCGGCGACATTCATTTTTCAAATAAAACTGAATAAAACCAACACCTTCTCATTGAGATGAGAACGTATAAATACTTTTTTTGTAAATTTCATTCAGAATCTTCAATATTAGTTTTATCGAGTTGAAACTCAAAATTTCTCTTCACATTTAGCCATAGAATACGAATAAAATATTACTTTTTGAATAATACCCACATAAGTCTGTTTCATAGGGGGCCCAAAAAACCACATAAGTGAAAAAATGGGTTTTGCCAGTTTTTGACGCTAATTATTATTTTTTGCGTTCTTTTTCATGCAAATTGTTTCTAATACATAAAATATACTTTATACTGATAATAAGATGTTTAAATGAATTGTTAAAGTTATTCATGATTGTTTGTAACCAGTGCCGAACTAAGAAAGTTTGGGCCCCTAGGCTATAATTACTTAGGGGCCCCTATAAACATTTCTTCTTTAGATTTTAGAAGTTTCACTAAATAATAAAAATAATGAATCAATAATAATAAAAATAGTAAACTAATAATAATAAATAATAAATAAATAATAGTAAATAATAATAATTTAATAATAATTAATAATTTTAAAAATTCATAAAAACAAATTAATAATTAAAAAAAAAAATTTTTAATAACTAATTTTAAAAATTCTGTTTGTTCCTGAAAACAAAATAATTTTAAAAAGTTATCGAAATAAAAAAAGAGACATATTTTATAATAGTTTTTTTATATTTGCCATACGTACTTATTGCACTAAATATACATTTTTCACATATTGCTAATCACAGATAAATGAGTTGTGAAGTGTTTCGGAGTTTCAACAACGTTTTCTCGCTTTCGAATGCGCAAATACGCTTATTATTTCTTCGAAGTTCATCTCATTGACAAGCTCTGCATTCGCCACAAATAATGTTAATGCAGATAAACGTTCGTTCCCGATCGAGTTCCTTAAATAATTTTTAACTCGTTTCAAAACAGAGAAAGATCGCTCCCCATTAGCATTGGTCGATAATATGCTAAGATACATACGAAATGCGATTTCAAGATTCGGATATAAAGATTTCAGATTCTTGCCGCGAATAATTCGCAGAAACGTGGTCGCTGTACATTCGCTTTCTTTCAGATTTATTGTATCTAGGAACATTTTAAAATGAATACATTCTTCTCCTAATTCTTTCTCTAAATCTTCAAAGTAGATTTCAGATAACTCTTTCGACTTTTTTCTAATAAATTCTTTTGAACATGATTTCATCTCTTTGATAAAGCTAAATCGAGCATCGATAACTTCGTCGATAATAGGGAAGAATGTATTTATCTTAAAATCATCCCGAGCACTTAATTCGGTGGAATTATCGGCTTCATCGAAGAACAGGTTTTTTCTTCTTCTTTGCCTTTTCTTTATATCCTGATAATCACTGCATTGCGTTAATCGTTTGTCTTCTTCTTCGTAATATTCAAAACGATCACGTAGGCTCGAAACATACAATCGCAAACTTGTATACTGATCTACGACGCTACCTAACTCCACACCTGCTCCTTGCAATATTAAATTTGTTTTATCAAAACGGCCTAAGACGTCATTCCAGAAGATGGCCAGTAAGCCGTTTTCAAGAATACAGAACTGCTGAAAAAGCCCGTCAGCCTCAGCTCTCACATCAGGTTTTTCTTGCAGATCCTCTACTATTTCTAGCATAGTCTCTGCGAAATAGTGGTGGGAATCCACAAGTGCACGACAAGCGTCTGCTCGATCTGACCACTTATGGTTAAGCATGCGTTTTGGAAGCAATTTGCATTTATTTTGTTCTAGTTTTGATTTAATTTTCGCCCATCTAGCGGGAGAAGCACTGAAAAAGGTGTACACGCGTTGCATAAACATAAAAAAAATTGTTGCTTTCAAACAGCACTCGGCCGCGCAATTCCCTACAAGATTAAGTGAATGGTTGGAACAAGGAATGTACACAGCTAAGGGATTGTGTTCTTTGATTTTAGCTTGTAAACCTGCGCATTGCCCTGACATATTAGACGCTTTATCATAGGACTGACCACGACAATATTTGATCTCAATGTCCAAGCTTGCTAGCGTTTCGAGAACCGCACCTTCTAAGCGATCAGCGGTATGGCCATTTATTTGAGTAAATTTAATAAATCTTTCAACAGGGTCGCCGTTTTCAAGAATGTACTTTAAAATAAATGTTAGTTGATCTACATGAGATATATCTGGAGTAGAGTCCACAGTTATAGAATAATATTTGCTTAACTGTACCTCTGAAACTATTTTATTTAGAACGTGGTCATAAATTAACTCTATGAATTCGTTGCAAATACGGTTAGAAAGATACGATACATTGCCTGTGCCTTTATTACCGAAGTTCCTAATGTGATCTTTTAAAAGTGGATCATATTCTGCAATGACTTCTAGTAAACCTAAATAATTTCCGTTTCGCTCTGAGGCTCTAGCCTGTGTTAGCCTTATGGTTAGTTCGGCGCTGTTTGTAACCGTTTTCTCTTAGAATAGAAATAGAAAGTAACGTTTTTTTCCGAAAATTTTCCACTTTTTGTCCAATTTTCAATTTGAGTGAGGTAATAGTTATTTAATGTTAAAAAACTATATTTGTTTAAACAATCTATTATTATTTCTAATAATATTCTGTTTGCACAAGGCTAGAAATTGCGGTTTTTTCTGAAAATTTCAACTTTTTGTCCACTTTTCACTTGGAGTGAGTTTACACTTAATTCAATTTAGCAAAAATAATTGTTTAAACAAATAATTATTGTTTGTGGCTATCTTATTCTATATTAATACTAGATAAATGCAGTTTTGTCAGAAATTTTTTAAGTTATCCACTTTTCAATTGGAGTTAAGTACACTACAGGCTGGGATTCAACCAGGCCGGATTTACGGATGCGTTTCCCTAGTACCTCCACAACGGAATTTGAATATTTTCTTTATGCTACAATTTTTGGAGGTGCTGGCCGCCAGCACCTATAAAAATTACCCCTATCACATTTAACGTATCAAGTCTCAGCTACCTTCAAATAAAACCCCCAAAAATTGGAAATAAAAAATAATTACCTCAGACAACTTTTCAGGACTCTAGTTAAAAAAAAATATATCCCCATAGTAAAATCACACAACCGCTAGGAACTACCCTTATCACATTTAACGAACCAAGTCACAGCTGCCTTCAACTAGTCAATACATATACATATATTGTGACGTGGTATTCTATACCACGCCCAAATTAAATGAATATTCACGACCAATCAACTTAAATTCAATTTCAAATTCATCAATAAACTATACCTGGTCGAGCACAGACTCCATTCATGAACTGTCATAGGACAGGAGCCTCGAGAGGGATGGCCTCTTGCCATAAAACAACCCCTCGAGGCCTAGGGATTGTCACTCCGCTGCTCCGAACCATCAATAGACTGGGGGGGACGAATGTTAATTTAAAAATACATCCACTAATGCCGGCGAACTTTTCTTGTATTTTGTTTAGTAGGCACTCTCAGGACCGGCTTCGCCGGCTGTCACACAACACAACACCACACAACACGGCTATGCTATCGTGACTGCACTCTACACACACTTAACACGTGGTAAATTGGGAGAGTTGCCACGGGCTGTTATGTTCCGAACTGTCAACATACGAGCAGCTGGTAATTTTGAGCGCGCACTACGTACAGTAGGTGTGCCGGAACAGTGTTTGCGTCGCGCCCGCATCACAGGTTAGTGAAGTGACTCGCCATATAGGCGAGCGAGCGAAATAGATCAAATGGCGAGTCACGGTAGGACACTCTCATATGAATGCGCCTTTACGTATCTTGGCTAAGGGTAGTTGCGGGTCTGTGTACGCAACCCATGGCCTAAGTGCCAAAATTGTAGTCCATATCGTCGGCGTTTACTCTGTGTTCCACCACTGGTATTAGTACCACGTACATTGTCTAGCTCTGAAATAAATTATGGAAAAACTATTGAGACTGTTGCTTGGGCCTGACGCCCTTTGTGATACAAAAAATCGCTAATGCGAACTACTTTCAGAACTGAAAGCTCTAAAAGACTATCGAGACTATTGTTTGGACGTGACCCCTTTTTACTGATCATTTGTGAGAAGTCTAGGAAAGTACAAAGGTATGTGTCCTCATTCTCGCCTTCTTAAATTAAGCAAAGTGTAGCCAAAAATTTAGTATGTTGGGGGACAACTTATAGTATTGAAATTATGCAAATTATTGACCTAATCACATAAAATGATAATCTTCAGTCAGTGCGTTCGGGAGCATTAGGCGTTCGATCGTCCAAGATGGCGGTGACCTTGAATGAACTTTCGTGTCAGCAATGGTCCGCCACGCTGGAAGATTGCTAATGAATAGATCAAATAAGTAACGTAGTGACATGAAATTATAAAATCAAATCTGTGCGTTAGGGAGCATTAGGCGTTCGATCGTCCAAGATGGCAGTGACCTTAAATGACCTTCCGTGTCAGCGATGGACCGCAATACTGGAAGGTCGGTATAAAACAGTCCAAATACTTAGAGTAGGGATATAAATTCATGATCTAAAGGTAAGAAAGTTTCTAGAATTAGCTCGTCTTACTAACAATGAGAGAGGTTGTGAAAGTGAGTTTTGTTTACCATGGGTAGTTAGGGTATCATGTTTATCATATAAGTACTCGGTAATGGAATTGTCTTACCAGATATGGCTAGGTCAACGTAGCTTTCAAAAATAAGAGTAATTAAAGTTAATTTTTACGGGATCATCTAATTTTCAATTATGTGAGGCAATAATGGCCGTCTAAATAAACTAATATCTTCGCTACCCGTATTTAAGGTATTGGTTCATTTTTCTGAAAATGTAATTTGTTTATCCTTGCTCAGATTTTTCCTAACCCTACCCCTCTCTGTGTTGAGCTAATGGGGAGTAAGGTACGCTAAATTGGCGCGAAGCCTATTCCTTAAAATGAGGAACCTATCAGTCCAGTAAAGGGTAGTAATTTGAATTAACGTAACTTAGGACCTTTTGGTCGTTTGGGTTCTTAGTGTTTTAAACGATCTGGCGCCCTTCAGGCATAACATCATATTAATTTAACTGAAATTAAGTGGCCAATAGACCAGGAGGTCAATATTTGGCTTTGCTTTTATGAAGAATACTAAACTAAACTTACTAATTTCTATAAATTCTGATTCAGTATTGGCTCAGGCATGGCCAGTACAAAATGACATAGAAGTACGGATGTCTGATTCGCCTATGCTTCAGCCAATTATATCACTAATTTACAACTTGAAAAGTCAAGGTTATAAAATATATAGGGGAGAGTGGACCTAAGTCGGCACAGTAAGAGTTTTGGTCGAAAACAGAGGGTAAAAAGGGTTTAATGGCGCTTTAATGTCTTTGGTCAGGTACCACGATCCTTGATCTACAATTCTATGTCGTTTGGAGCAGTGTGTAGTGATCTTTGCGGTCGCAATGCAGCGCAAAGTGAAGAAGTCGATTTTTGCTATTTCTCAAAATGGTGGTCCTAAGCCGGCACCTCCTGGTCATGAGTCAGCACATAATTTTTTCCGCTCGAATTCAAGGTAAAGGGCAGGTTAAGTAAGTTTTAGGGGGAAATGAACAAACTTGAACCATTTACAATGAAAAGCATGTAGAATATAGTCAAACTTTATTTATGGGATGAACACCTACCAGAGATAAGCAACATGCAGTCAAAACACAATCAAACTAAAAACCTCAACAAGAGACGAGTGACATGGAATTGATACAGAACAAAATGAAATAAGACACAAATAACAACAGAAGTAACAAAAAACACTGTTTGGTGCTAACTCAGGACCAATACGAATTTTTATACATTTCACGCTATTACGCACACAAAACAAATCCGAAAAGAATGGAAGAAAATGGAGTTCCGTTTGCACGAAAACTTTATACCCCACTCACGCTGTCAAGCGAAAACTAAAGTGATAATTGTCAGCGTACATTACGTCCATGTCCACCAACCTGCAATATAGCAAAATGGTTAAGCCGACACAAGCGCCATTTATGAGAAACGCGAGGGTGCCCGCTTAACCCACAGTGCCGACTTAGGACCACTCTCTTATATATATATATATATATATATATATATATATATATGTAATGAGGTAGAGACTTTTTGGAGAGAGGTATACAACATCCCGAAAACACTGGAGTTGAATGAAGATACTGATAATGTCATCCGCTTCAAGGAGATTTGCGACAACCTCATAACATCTGAGATAACATCAGCTAACATCAGATTGTATCAAGAACTTCTGGTGGAAGAAGTTTACTTCTACACGCCAACATTTGGCCCGCATATTCACCTCATATTTAAAGTCGGAAATGCCCACTCTGCAGTGGCTGGTGTTAGGACGCACTATACTCCTACCGAAAAAAGGCAACTTGTCTATCCCACAGAATTACAGGCCAATAACTTGTTTGAACACAATGTATAAGTTCTTTACAGCTCTCCTATACGTCAGGATTGTTCGAAGAATTGAGCCTGTGTGGCGAGAGATCTACGAAAAATATGGCCCGAACAAGGGTGTAGCAGTCTGTCGAGAGAACCTGCTAATTGATAGGTGCGTCTGTAAATACACTGTAGCCATAAGCGCGTCCTGTCAATGGCCTGGATTGACTACCGAAAAGCTTTCGATTAAACTCCCATAGACTTATCAGCTGCCTGTTGGAAAGCTTGAAGGTGTGTTTCAGGGCGACACCATGAGCCCTCTCCTCTTTTGCCTCACATTATTGCCACTATCTCTCGTACTTCGCCATTCCGAAGGGTACCTCTGCGGCAACCCTGGAAACCGAAAGCATAAGGTCACGCATGTGACGAGTGTTTCTCAGCGTTTCTCAGTGCTTCATATTTAGTTTCCCAAATTTTCAACTCGATATCGCGTTTCGTGTGAACGTAAGTTGATTTTGAGAAAAATGTAAAAAATAATTTGAGGTTACGCTCACATGGCCTTAAGAGAAACTTTGAAAAGATTTTAAAACAATACAAAAGATATCCAAAATCATCGAAAACGATTCAGGAAGATTTTGAGACAATTTTAGAAATAATTCGAGGCAGTTTAAAAGATTTTTTGAAATTTTAGAAGTTTTGAAAAGATTAACAATATTTCTAAACTTCAAAAGATTTCCGAAAATTTAGAAAATATTTTTTCAATTTTTTCCATGCTTTAAAGTGTTCTAAATATCTTTTAAACTCACTCAAATTTTTTCTTGAATTTTGTAAAATCCTGTAATATATATAGACATTTTCTAGATTCTTTTCCCACATATCTAAAGTCTTCAAAAATATTTTGGAAGTTCCTCGAGAAATCTAGGAAAATTATAATTTGCTCGCCATTTTTTTTCTTTCTCGCCTGGAAATTTTTTTTCGTTTGAAAATTCGTCTTCTTGCTTCAAAAATTCTATGATATTTTAACGTCTTGTGAACAAAGTCAACATTTTTTAATTTGAATGATCAAAATCTACTTGAATACATTTGACAGTTCTGTAATGATTTTCACGATGCGAAAACCTCCATCATTTATTTCTACATCGTCCGCAAATCTAGTGATTTTTTGGGGGAAAATGAGAATCAGAACAAATGCCGATTGGGAAATGCAATTGGAAGCAAATGAAATTTGATCGCAAGACGTCAAAATATAGAATTTGACTTGGAATTGCTAAATGAACTTCTATTTGCAATATAACAAAAAAATTGATCAAGTCAATACTTGTTACATTTTGGGCTGTCATCACGTCCTTTTCTTTCTGGCAAATCATACATATATTATTACAATGGACAAAATGTAAGAGAATAACTGTAATGGAACAACCGCCCGAAGTCGAGAATACAAACGAAAGTGATAAGGTCTTCATTAAATGCGGAAAGAGGGAAAACCTATGAGGCTACTTTAATTCAAAGCTGTGGCATTTCTTTTATATCTCAATAATATTTAAATACATCCCCTTATTTAAAATCTTATATTAAGCGAAATATTAACTTTTTCATTTTTTAATAAACTATTGATCAATGGGTGTTAAAAAATAGGTGCAAAAAATTTATTTATTTTTCAAGCTCTATAAGGAGTAAATCTTAAATGAAAAATTATAAGACAAATTTATTGGTTTCGCTAGCTCTTCAATGATTAAGTGATTCATGAGGTTAAAAAATAAATGAATTTGTTGTTTCTTTAACCCTCATTGTAGTATTATACTAAACAAATAGTAGCTGACTGTGCAATATAACAGTAAAATGAGACAATTGGTTGAGTAGGTTGCATGATCCCGATGGGGAAATATAAATTTCAGAACTTGGGTCTTGCAATTTTCGGCCACGGTTGTCCGATTGTAGTGTTACAAATTTCCAATGTCCCGATGAATGAAGAAATTTCAATTTCAGAACTTGGTCCTTGCAATCTTTGCCAACGGTTTTCCATGGTATTGTTATACCCTTGCAGTGTTCACATACACTTGTACTATTGTAATATTGTACATATAATAGTGAAATTAGAAAAACTTTATTAAGTATTGCAAGGTCACGACAAGAAAATATCAATTTCAGAACTTGTTTCTTGCAATGTTCACCCACGCTTGTCCCATTGTATTATTACACTAACCAAATAGGAGCTGATTCTCCAATATAAGAGTAAAATGAGACAAACTTTAGGTATGATTGCAAGATCCCTAGGAGAAAATATCAATTTCTGAACTAGGGTCGTGAATTTTCCACCCACGGTTTTCCCATTGTAGTGTTACATCCTTGCAATGTTGATCCGCGCTTTTTCCATTTTATTATTATAATGACGAAATAGGAGTTAATTCTTTAATATACATTGTTTGGTCAATATAACACAACAATGGTACAACCGTAGTTGAACATTGCAGGTGTGGAAGTATAAATTTTAGGCTGTGTCTAGTCATCAAAAAAAAATAGGGTAGTTGGAAAAGGGTATGTGCTATAGTCATCCCGAAAATTTGGGACGATCAGCTAAGCTTATGAAATATATTTGACTACTCATCCCGAATTTCGGGACGAGACACCTAGTAAATTTTGACCCAAATCTGGATGAGAAATTGCTCAATGTTGTGTGTCTTATGTTATTTTTTAGAAAATTGCCAAAAGAATTACATTTTAAGTTTGTTGCAAAATTTTTCAAAGTACACTGTAAGGTAATTTGTACCAAAATACACTAGAAAGAATGGTTTGTTACAAAGAAGAAATTTTTAAACTATTTTTCGAAAGAATTATGAATAACGTAAAACTTCGACCTCTTTCGAAAACTTATAAACCTCACTAAAAAGTACGATTTTTCCAAAAATGCCTTAAAACGGTGAGAAAAATGGAGTGAATTACTTAACTCGAAAAAGGTTTGGAGAAAAATTTCTTTTCCAGTCCTCTTGAAAAAAAAACGAAAAAAATTGAGTTAATTGCGCGTATCTTCCAAAATTTCACAGAGTTGAATAAAAAGACATTTTTATTCACAAATTCTCTCGCATGACCACAACAATTAAGAAAATTATGTCTCTTCAAAAATTTCGCAAATCAAAGTAAAAGTACATTTTACTTCAAAAATTCTTCTAAAAAATTGTATTAATTATGTCTTAAAAAATTTCGCAAATTCCAATAAAAGTAATTTTTTTTTCAAAAATTCTTCTCAAAAATTCAGTATTTTATGTATGTCTTCAAACATTTAGTAAAGTCCGAAAAAAAACTTTTTTCTCCACTCTTGTCAAAGCGAGAAAATAGAAGTAAATTCTGTCCATCTTCGAAAATGTCGCAAAGTCCATTAAAGAACTTTTTCCTCTACTAATTCTCTTGAAAAATAGAGAAAAAAGAAGTCAGTAGTGTTCATCTTCAAAAATATGGCAGGTTCCATTAATAGTATATTGTGCTACAAGTTGTTCAATGTGTGGGACACGATACTTTTTCTATAATTTGTTCAAAAGTGCTAGTTTTTGTTTAGCTGTTTTTTGTGTAAAAAGAAGGCGATTTTTTGTCGATTGACGCAACAATGACAATGGCAATTATCAAAACCATGGCAATAATATGGCAGTAATAATAAGCTGGTTCTCACAATTGAATAGTTGGCCCATAAAGTACACCCGAGGCAGCACGAACCCACCCGAAATAACATTTACTTTTTTCACTGTGCCCCACTTTTATCACTGTCTATTTACTTTTTCCACTGCATCTGTCCACTTTTTCCACTGTTGCCCGGAAATGTCGGCACTGCGCATGCGCCACGTTATCGACCAAAAATCGGTCACTTTTTACACCAAAAACAGGTGGAAAAACTGGCACTTTTTCGCGAATTATAGAAAAAAGTACATTTATCTTCAACCAGTTTCTTGAAAAATCGAGAAAAGTTACGTGAATGATGTCCCTTTTCAAAAATTTTGCAAAGTCCAATAAAATTACTTTTTTCAAAAATTCTCTTGAAAGATTGAGTTAATTATGGCAGACAGGAGAAATAATATTGTGATAAGAGGGTTGAAGCTAAAGAGCGGGGAAGAAATGGAGGGCGTGGAAGCGCTGCTACAGAGCATAGGGTGGGTTAAAGGCATGATAGGGAAAGTTAAGTTGGAGGGAAGAAAGGAGAAGGAAGTGGCGGTTGTGGAGTTGGAGAGCTGGGAATAAAAGTTGGGGGTAATGCGAAATAAAAATAGGATAAAGGATAAGGGAATTTTCATCGATCACGATTTGACGAGAAAGGAAAGGGATGTGCAGAGAATGCTGTACGACAGGGCTAGGAGGGAATTATAACGGGGGTTAGAGATGGATTAGAGGAAGAAGTTCACGCAGAGGGAGTGCAAATGAGGGAAGTAAAGATAGGAGGGGTAACATGTAAGTTTGTGACAGTGTACAATAAGGATGGGATGAAAAGAATTAAAGAAAGGGTGGAAGACGTGCTAGGCGAAAGAGAGAAGGGTATGGTGGTACTGCGTGGGTACTTGATTGCGAGGATGGGGAGGGAAGGAGGCCCTTACAGGGAAGGGGAGAGCTTCGAAAGGAAATCAAAGGATAAGATAATAAATAAGGAGTGGGAGATACTAAGGGACTGGATGGAGGATAGAAGCTGGGCGGTGGCGAATGGTATGACAAGTGGGGACGAAGAGGGAGAATACACATATGTAAGTAAGGTGGGGGTGTCGCTGATAGACTATGTCAGGCCTGCCCAAGTAGGGGAAAACTGCTCGTTCACCACATTTTCGAGTTCCACCACCACGTCCCTCTTCACAGGTCCAGAGGCTTGGGGGGTGGTCGCTGTCGTGAAGTTGAATGAATAGATGTCGGTGGTGGTGTTAAATTCCCATCTGGAAAATGAGCAGTTTTCCCCTACTTGGGCAGGCCTGTACTATGTAGTCATGAATATGCGAGGGTGGCAGGAGACGGAGAGATTCGCAGTAGAAGGGAGGGTAGAATCAGACCATCAGCCATTAGGGTTGTGGATCAGGGGTGAGAGCGGCGGAAGGCAAGGTGAGGAAGAAGTGTCGACGGGGGAGAGGGTGAGCTGGGCGAGGGAAGCGATAGAGAAGTATAAGGAGCAGTTAGAGAAGGTACGCTTTGAAGGGGAGTCGGTGGAAGTGATATGGGAGGATTTAAAAGAGAAAGTGAAAGGGTGCATGAAAAAGAAGGTATTCAAAAAGAAGAAGAAAGGAATGGTGAAGCCGCGGTGGACTAGGGAATGTAAAAAGATGAAAACGAAGGTGAAGAGGAAGTACAAGAAGTGGAAAGAGGGTACTGCGAAAAGGGCGGAGTACGTAGAAATGAGGAAGGGGTTTAGAGTGATGTATAAGAAGAAAGAACAGGAAAAGGAGAAAGATCTGGAAGAAAAGTTAGGAAATATTAAGACAGAGGGGGACGTCTGGAAGATAATAAATAGGTTCAGGAAGCTGAAAAATAAACGTTTATATATCTATGTAGCTTTTTAAAAATTTCGTAAAGTCCAATAAAACTATTGAAAAAGCGAGAAAATAGGAGTAAATTGTGTCGACCTTCAAAGATTTCGGAAAATACAATGAAAGTCATTTTTTCTAATTCTCTTGAAAAATTAACTGAATTATGTACATATTTGAACATTTTTTAAAGCCGAACTTTTTTTCTCGATATTTTTCTTTCCCTCCGACGATTCTCTTGAAAAATCGAGAAAAATTGAGTAAATCATGACCTTCTTAAATATTTCGTGAAGTTCAATAAAAGAAAATATTTCTCCACCAACCCTCTTTAAAAATTGAAGGAAATTTAGTAGATTGTGTCCATCTTCGAAAATTTCGCCAAACTTCAATCAAAGTACGTTCGACCGTGGGCGAATACTGGAAGTGGGGCCATTAGCCATGCTTGAGCCATTGTTCATAACCATGGGACGACCATGGGACAACCATGGATGAAGATTGACCCAATCTTGAACCATGCTTAACCCACGCTTTTCCCATGTTGAGCAATGTTGAGCCATGGTTCACCCATTGAACCATTTACACGCGGGTAATAAATAAAGAAATGAGAATTTTGACCTAACATATTTTATTTTTTATCTTAATTCTACATGCTTGAATTTGAATCACCAGCGAAGAAAATCAGAAGAAAAGAAATCTTCAAGCACAGGGTTCTAAATAGCCAAATTTTCTTTTAAATTAATTAAACATTCCTTAATTTAAAAATGTCTAGTACAATGTTTTAAGCAATTGTCAGGATGTGTGTGAAGGACTGAACATCACATATATTCTTCAATTTAAATATGAGAATAGAAAAGATGTTTTGATTCGAGACGAATCGATTGACCTATAGTTTTAATACATTTTATTGCAGAGTAAGGAAGCTATGGTATACCATTAAGTAGTAGTGGTAGTAATAATAATAGTATATAATAGTATATAACTATTGGGTTATATACCTCTATTAGTTATAATATATATATAATAATAATAGTAGTAATTAGGCCATTTCCCTTTCAGGGTAGGCGTGACACTATCCGATTCGGGTAGTGTTTCTTGGTGGATAGTTTCTTGTAGTAAATAACTACAAGTGTGGCTCACCACACCCAAGACGGGCCAAAAGCACGCAGTATTCTCGAATGGTCACCTATCCAAGTACTAACCGCGCCCAACGCTGCTTAACTTCAGTGATCGGACGAGAACTGGTTTTTTCAGCGTGGTATGGCGGTTGGCCAGAAGAAGAATATATTCTTTAATATAATATATATATATTATATATTATATGATTAATAAAAAAAATATTAAAAAAACTTTTCAATCAATTTATATTATATTACGCTATATTATATATATTATATATTATATATACGCTATATATATTATATTATATTATATTACGCTTCATACCACGCTGAAAAACCCAGTTCTCGTCAGATCACTGAAGTTAAGCAGCGTTGGACGCGGTTAGTACTTGGATGGGTGACCATTCAAGAATACTGACATGAGTGCTGTTGGCACATCGTGGGTGTGGTGAGCCCACACTTGTAGTTATTTATAACTACAAGACAAACCTAGAAACACTACCCGAATCGGGTAGTGTCACGCCTAACCTGAAAGGGAAATGGTTTAATGGTATATATATATATATATATATATGTATATTGTATTCTCCTTCTTAATTCTACATTGATGCAAGAACGAAAAAGATTCCTTGATTCGATGCAAACCGATCGACCTATAATATTAATACACTTTATTGAAGAGTTAGGAAGTTATACTCATTTATAATATTTCAAAAATCTGTTCAAACAAACAAAAATTTTTCATCAACATAATTCAAAGTTGATGCATAAATAGAAAAGATTTGTTGATCAGAAATTTGTAAATAAAATAATTCTGACAATTTTTGTAAAAAAATCATAAAGCTGAGAAAGGGATAGTATGCAACAGAATTTTCCCTTTTCCTTGAGACTGTGTATTATTTAGAAAATCACTCATGCTTCCTCCATGAGGAAGCAAATACATTTGCTAACGGGAAGCAAAGTGCTCGTGAAATGAGCACCATCTAAATATAAATACAAACAAAATGGAAATACTCCATATCGAATTCACAGCTAGTTTACACCTAGTGCACTGGTTGGATGTCGTGTTCTTGAGGAACCTTCTAGAGGGGCCCTAAAGTACTTCATAACCCAGACTTCTTTGGTGAATATATGTGTTATGTATACCTGAGGCATTTCTTTGATTTGCTTTCTTCGAGGAACCCACTTGAGGGAGCTTAAAATACTCCTCAATCTACACTTCCCCGGAGAAGACGTGTTTTGTACACCTAGTACAAACTTCTTGTGAATATGTAATAAATCGACAGAAACAGATAAATCTTTAGTGCATATGAGTGTTTTAAGATGCTGGGAAAGATCACAATATAAGCCCCCCTAACTTCCTCCAGGAAGCAATTACAGAGGGTCGGCCTGCGCTTTTGATATACATATGAATTTTAGAAAAGGCATGTCAGGCCCTTAGAGAGGAAAACCGGGCCATGGAGGTGGGAATGACTGGCCCCCATATTTAATTTTGAAAATTTAGAATTCAGGCTGATGCAGGATGCTTTTATGCTTTCATAGCATTATTTTTTGTTTAAATAATCAGAATCGCAATCAATATAATTAATAAATAATTTTATTTAAAAAAAAAATATTTTCTAGCAGTTCCGGAAGATCCGAGCCCGGGGAGAATCTCCTCGTTACCCCCCCCCCCCCCCTCTCGTCAGGCCTGAGGCCTATAGGTGTTTTCAAGTCCTTTTAGATAAAACATGCGAATGATATTATAGAAATGCCAACATATCGCTTCTGCGTTTTCTCACGCCCGATTGAACTTTTTCTGATATTTTACATCCAGCATGCAAATTTAAATTGCCTGCTCTCTATAAAGCACATAAACTACGGGATCAACATCCATGCAAACATCGATAAAACATATACTTCCAAGCTACCGATTCCATGAGGACTGGTAGCAAAATTCATTGTTGAGTATAAGCAAACATGCGATCGTTCTTTGTAATAGTTTGAAAGCAATCAATATTTCAAGTTATAAGGTGTGTGCTTTTATGTCCTGAGTGCATTTAACCCAACTTTATTTTCTTTGTGAACAATGAGTGATAAAACGTTAATTTGTAAGCTCCTCTGCTGGCATGTAAGCCCTCTGGCAAATCTGATTAATTCACATATTTCTGTTTCTGAAGTTTATTAAATGATGTAAAGCGTGCAAAGTACCACAACACAGCCTAACTGTTCAACACAGCATTATTGTTGAAATAAAGGAGGATTATCTAACTAATTAATAACATTATTTTTATTCATGTATACATATATGAGACATTCGATTTCATAGGAGCGCACTGCCGAAAACAAATGTTTTTCGATTTTCTTTAAACTGCGGTAATTTTATTTGTAATTGTATTACTATAGGGCCCTATTGTAGGTATGATACCATCGGCCACCATATTGCATGGTTACCGAGATATGGGGAATGGCAGTTGGTACAATAATTAGGTTTCAGACCTAATAAAGTTTGTGATAAACGAATTCGATAGGAAATTTGACCAAATCCATGACGGTGGTAACCATTTCTCAAACATATTTGTCCTTTCTACAGTTTAAAAAAAATTAAAAACGCAAATTGCAATTATCTCAAAACACGTATACTCAGCTTTTGATGATATGCATATTGAAAGAAAGCTTAGAATGTCTGGTTTATAGCCCTGGATGGATATAATGGACATTTCGTGATATTCTGAAATATTAATTAAAATAATTTCAAGCGGGGTTTCCTTTAATTAAAAAATGTAGAAATTTAGAGAAAAAAATATTATTCAAGTTATGTGACTTATTTTGATTTATGTGGGAAGCAGGTTTTGATGTGTCTTACACATTTGGGCATTATAAGACGATCAGATTGGTAGAAGTATGACGGCTAGAACAGAGAAATGACGATTAGTGTGGGAAAAAAAAGCCCACGAACGGGCTTTTTTGCCACTGCTCTGAGCACCGACGGTAGAGAGAGACCGTCTTGAATCAGAAACTGTACTCTGATTCCCGAGTGGAAGCCTAGGCGACCAACCAATTTTGGTTCCCTTTGCACAGCCTGTTTTAAAATGTTTTCAAGAAGGGAGTAAGGTCCTTTCCTTTTATGGCTAAGATCTGGCAACAACTATTTGATTAATTTTGAGGAAGAGAGGCAAGGAAAGTAATAAATATAAAATTAGGCCCAACGAAGAGAGAAATGAATAGACTGTGTTCGAAAAGAGGGAAAGGACCCTATTCTGCCAAGAAAACTACCATTCCCCATGAGCAAGGTTTGGGCCTTCTCTCTCGGGGATTAGGCGGTTGAGCGCTTCTTCCACTGGTCACAAGTGGTAACGGCAGGTTTTGACCAGACGTCCGTAGAGCAGTTTTACTAGCCTTGGTTTATTTAAAGGAGACACAAGTAGGGATCATTCGCTGGTAGATTGCCTCGAACCTGAATCCACTGCAGGAATAGATGACCTTTTATAAGTAAGGGAGAGGGTTTAGTTGCGAGACAGGCTTAGTTGTGATACAGTCGATTTTTTCTGTCATGCAATACCATTATGGCCGACCTGACTACTGTCAAACTTCTCTTTTGGCATGAGTCAGTTTTTGTGCTAACACTTGGAGTAGACGATGATGAAGAATGAAAAGTGCCATTGTTTTGATTAATTAGCATGTTTTAAATAATTATCATGTACTCACTAAATTGCTCATAAAATTTAGTGTCCATGGAATAACTATACTTTCTTCGGATAAAAGTTGTGTATCTTCATTACCTTCCCAACGGTATATAGAACTGCCCGTTTGGTTAAACCAAACAAAAATTATAGCTCAAACACAAAACCCGTTTCACAACTGAACCCTCTCCCTCACACCCCAGCAGTCATCCCCGATTTTATATTTTAAATTTGACAGAAATATAGGTTTTTAATTTTTTTACCTCATTAGATATTTTAACGTGTTTTTTGTTTGTCGTATATGTATGTGAACTGTCTCTTTATAATTTGTCTTATTCCCTAAATGACAATGCTAATGGTCGTTGTCCGCACAGTGGCATTGTTGGAAGTTAATAAGGTTTTGTCAAACAATAGTATATTGTGCTACAAGTTGAAAAAGCGAGAGATTTAAAACGAGTGTGAAGTTAGCTACCCGGGCGGAGCGAGGGTGGCTATCACACGAGTTTTAAATCGTCGCTTTTTCAATGTGTGGGACACGATACTTTTTCTATAATTTGTGCAAAAGTGCTAGTTTTTGTTTACCTGTCTTTGTGTAAAAAGAAGGCGATTTTTTGTCGATTGACGCAACAATGACAATGGCAATTATCAAAACCATGGCAATAATATGGCAGTAATAATAAGCTGGTTCTCACAATTGAATAGTTGGCCCATAAAGTTCAGGGCTTCAAAATTTCCGATTTTTCGTGAAAAAAACCAAGCACAGTATTTTCGGAGAAACTGACGGTGTTTTTTTTGCTTTTGCCAAGTGACAAAAGTACATACAAAATACACAACTCGAGACTTTTCAGGAAATTGTTTTTAGGTTAGGGACGACAGTCGGAAAATAGAATGAAGTTGGCTGCGCACGATGCACGAGTACACCCGAGGCAGCACGAACCCACCCGAAATAACATTTACTTTTGTCACTGTGCCTCACTTTTATCACTGTCCATTTACTTTTTCCACTACATCTGTCCACTTTTGTCACTGTTGCCCGGAAAGGTCGGCACTGCGCACGCGCCACGTCATCGACCAAAAATCGATCACTTTTTACACCAAAAACAGGTGGAAAAACTGGCACTTTTTCGCGAATTATAGAAAAATAGTGTTTTTTTTTGTAGCAAAAAACTTTTTAATAAAAGACTCTACTTTTCTGGGCTAAACTGCGCATGAGGGCCAACTACTATTTGAATAAATGCAACAACTACTTTTTGGAAGCTTTATTTCGATTTGACAATAGTAAACGTATAAGCAATATCCTCCTGAACTTGCCACCTCAATTTTCTTCATTAATAATCTTACAGGATATTCATATCTGCCGGCCCAAACATAAGGCTAAAAATAATTGAAAATATTTTTTTAATTCATAACTAAGAATAAATTGAAAACTTTAAAAAGAAAATATTAACAGTTTTGATTTGAATAGATAAGGGTGTAAGTTTTATAGAACTTACTTTGCATAAGCCTCGCCACAAATCTCATCAACAAGATCACGTACAAGTATTGATTTGTCTGTTTCAGAAGTGCAGGCTTTATTGACCACATGTTTTGATAAAGATTCAATTTTGCTATCTTGAAAGCATATACGGTTTATAAACTCTTTTGCTAGTTTTCCTTCATTTTTCATTTTATCTTC
Organism: Andricus curvator; assembly: GCA_932195095.1. NCBI lineage: Eukaryota > Metazoa > Arthropoda > Insecta > Hymenoptera > Cynipidae > Andricus > Andricus curvator. The sequence continues at coordinate 28,736 of CAKNYM010052377.1, forward strand.
TATGTCTTTTTGCACTGCACGAGACGCTGCAAATAATTTATTGCTCTCAACATCGGCATCTTTACCTCCTACGTGATAGCAAATTGAATTGTATGATATTTGAATGCCAAATATGTTGCGAGATAAACCTGCTAATTATAAAATTAGGACATGAGTGAAAAAATTACAAAATAAACTCTTAGAATAATTGCCAGTAATCAAAAATTTCTTTCTAATGAAAAATATTCCTATAGGGTTGTTGCAAACAAATTTCATTTGTCTTTTCAATTTTAACTTACAATATAAATATAGATAACCATTTTGTCTATAAGGAAACGAATTTCTTGTGAAGTCTTTATTTTTTTTAGTTCTAAAATCTGTACAAATTAAAAAATCCATATATACAGTCACTGTTTAGTAGAAGCGCAGCGCCAAAAAATTTGTCAACTGTTTCGACTTTTTTTATATGAAAATCGGAAGTTAGCCAGTAGATCGATAAAAATCAACCTTCGCTTATCTTTTCTGAATAGTAGAAGCAATTCAATAACTCAAGGTCATTGTAATATTCAGAATATAAGTAATTTATTTTTCAATTCATTATTGAAAAATGCAATTCTCGTAAATCATACATTGACCCTATTGTAAGTAAAGATCTTTGAAATGAAGGAATTACCATTAAACGAGATTCAAATACCTATGAACATAAAAAAAAACTTTTATAAACGGGAATTTTATTTTTCGGGATTTTTCAGTCGTTTAAAATAAGTGGCTTAGAATTACTTATAAACGTATATATCTTATACTCACAAATAATAAATAATGAAAACTGAGGAATTAAGAATTTCATTTTTCATAGGTTGCTTTGCCAGTCAAAAAAAATTACTTCTTGGACGGAGCGAAATGATTTTTTTTCCTTTAAATGACTTCTTTCAGTAACGATTGTAAGTACCTGCTGATTTAATCTACACAAAGAAAAACTTCGACGATTAAGTGACACTAAAAACTATTACGCCTTTATATATTATGGAATTACAAAGCTGTGCTTCACTTCCGCAATAAATATTAGATATTCTCACAAAACGAAGATTTTTTTTCCTGTCAGAATTCATGACGTCGATGGTTGTATAAATATTACACAAAAGGGTTTTAAGCATGAATGAAAGTTTTAAGTCGTAAATTTCAAAAATCATACAGTCAAGATAAAATAAGGTAGGGGAGTGTGGGCCGGATAATTTTTAAAGTCGTAATTAAGCTCAAATTTCACGTTTTAATGAGGTTACATAAGTGCTTCAATGTAAAGGCTGTACGTCAATATAAATGATATACACTATACATCTAATTCTGCTTGATGTAAATGTAACACAAAGCATTGTATACAATAGTTGCTTGTCAAAATTTAATGTTTGTCTAATATATTAAATTGATATAATTATTAAATTCTTCTTTTCACAGTGGGTTAATAATTATATTTTTTTCACAGTATGTAAAAAGTGAGTTTTTATCGAGTTGCAAGAAAAAATGGTCAGAAAAGTCAGTTTATGTAAAAATCTTATAAAACAATGAATTGAGTACTCAGGTTATGTTTCCTGAGTGATAAAAAACTGAAGTTTCATGCTACCATACCCTTCAAGTATTAGAAACTAGAATCCAATTGACTATGTTTTGGTAAAACTACATTATCAACAGCTGAATTACTGTGGTTTGCTATGGAAATCTCAAATAGTTTAAAACTTGAATTAAGTCAGTTACTATTTGTCCACAGACCAAACCAAGTTCTAGTTGTATCGCTCGCCACTTATTTGTTTTGAAGTTTTTGAAAATCCCAAGTTAATATTTTGAAATTCTATAAATACTTTAATACGAGTAAGAAATGCTTCAAAATAACTTAAAATTTATCAGTTCAAAGAAGAAATGTATTCAAAATCTTTAATCTTCATATTTCGCGGAAATGATGTTGCCTTTTTCATTTTAACGTTATCAACCGCACTCCACATGGAATTACAGGTGGAAATGTACGTAGATTTATATGTACGTGCCAAAATTTACGTATAGTACTTAAAACTTAAAAATGATATCTATTTTTGGCTATCCCTTACAGTTGAAAGATATTTGTAGTTAAAAAAAATATTTTCACCTGGGGGTATCATATCAGAGAAAACCACACACGTTTGTTGTCCTCAGGCACGGCCGTAACCTTGAGATAACGCTATCAGGGTGTTGACCGTGGCTCAGTGACCCACAGTGCAGCGTTCGGGCTGAAGTAGACATGACTTCCATTTTTTTATCAGAAAGCTGTTACCGCTCAAGATAAACGACTGAAATCATTTTCCTATTATAATCATTAATTACCTCAATGTACGAGGTTCAAACTTTAATTTGAACCCTGCTAAAAATTTCTAAAACGTCAGGTTCATATCCTATGTTGTTTAAAAAAAAAAACCACAAAGGCTAATTAAAAAATCTGCCTGCTGCGTGGGCACATTCTCATCGCGCGCTGCGCGCGCGGCTCGCAAGTTTGATCGCGCCTAAAGCGCGCGACTGTTGGTTCTTACGCTTCGCGCTCGATAATGTATTTGCCTCATGCTGCGCGCTCGGTCTTTTTACTTGCCCCACATTTATGCACAGACATTTTAAAATTGAAGATCAAAGCATCGACAACTTTAATTTGGTGATTGTGAATTCTCTTTTGTCAAAGCTCCTTCGGCTTTAATGAACACATTCTCATCACGTATCTTGTGCTTCGTACTCGATTTTGTCCAAAATGCTAAATTTTCTTTATATCAAATGTATTTTATATTTATTTCTACACCTTGGTCCGGAATTTCTGATTAAGATATTGCAAAATAAAGTAGAAATTTCATTTTTCATGATTACTTCAGTATTTGTTCTTTATTTTGCATTAATTTTTATTCTCAGCTACCCTGAAAAATGTATCACTTGAATAAATTTATATGATGACAATTCATAATATGCATTAGTATTGAAACATACGTATTTTCATTGTCTTGTTTTTGTAATTCAAAAAAAGTGCGTATCTTATAAAAAAACAATTTTGTTATTATACATTTCATTTTTACTTGTGTCGTTTTTCCTTAAATTTAATTTGTTTATTTTTATTCTTATTTTTAAAGATTAGAACCAAAAATACGCATCCTAGCGTAAATTTAGGCAAAAATTTTTGTTAGATACATTTTTATTGTACCTTGCGTCGTTTTTCCAAAAATTAATTTTTTTTTTAAATGTATTTTTATAACAAATTTGAAGATCTTTTTTGGTTGAACAACTTTTGTCAATTCATCTTTTTTCGTACATTGCGCCGTCTCTTCCAAAAATTTAATTTTTGTATTGATAATGTTATTTTTCACGATTAAAATGAAAACCACGCGTCCTATCCAAAAATCATTAACGAATTTATAGCTCAGTTTTAGTTTAACAAATTTTGTCTGTTAATTTTTTCCGTACCTTGTGTCGTATGTCCATAAATTCAATTTTTTTATAAGTTTTTATAAGTTAATTTTTTCATTTCTAATGTATTCTTATAAAAAAGTTTATAACAAATTTGTGTATCTTTTTTGGTTAAACAACTTTTGTCTATTCATTTTTTTTCATCTCTTTTGTGTCCTTTTTCGAAAAATTCAATTTTTTTATTTTTGATCTTATTTTTACGATTAAAAGAAAATCTACTTGTCCTATCTAAAAATGATTCATAACAAATTTTTGAATCCTGTTTGAATGAATAACTATCGTTTATTAATTTTTGTTCGTACCTTGTGTCATTAAAAAAAAATATTTTTGATTTTTAATGTTATTTTTGACGATTAAAACAAAAACTACGCATCCTTTCAAAAAAGTTTCCTTTCAAAGTTTGTACAGAAACTTAATTTTTTTATTCTTAATGTTGTTTTCTACGAATAAAATAAAAACTGCGCGTCCTATCAGAAAGTGATCAATAACAAATTTGTAGATATTTTTGAGTGCACAAGTTTTGTCAAATCATTCGTCGTATCTTGCATAGTTTGACCACAAAATGGAATTTTTGATTTTTCATTATTTGTTGTGCGATCAAAATTTGGATCTTCTCTTGACTTTTTTCAATATTTTGCGTTATTTGGCTTGAAATTTTCATTTTCGTTTGTTTTTTTTAATTTTGTAAGTGCTATAACTCTGGTAATTTTTCTTATCTAACAAGTCATTGGAAGAAATTGTTCGTCTTTTTGAGTACTACGAAAAGCCGTTCAGAGAGTTTTGAAATCTTGAGAAAAATTGTCACAAAAATGTAGAAAATGCTCTCACTTTTTGAATTTTCATCCAAAATGGCTGGCTAACGAACTTGACCTTCACTTTAGGACACAAAAGGAGTATACTAAAGGCTAATCCAATCTGTCAATTATTTCAAAAGTTATCGTGCTAACAGTCTAAAAATCTACCGACACACATACCCATTCGCGAAAACCTGTTTTTCGGGTTCAGGAGGTCTCAAAACGTGGACATTTGACAAAAACGGGGGGGGGGGGGGGGGTAAATTTTACCTTCTTTGATAAGATTGTAACAAATTAATTCCTGCATATCTCTTGAAATTTTTGAAATCCGTAGAAATCGAATCAAACGTTTGAAATAAAATGGAAGTTATTCCCTAAAGTAGAAATCATCTGAAATCCCTGGAATATAAATGAAATTAAACTTAGTCATTAAAGTTCTCTAGAAAACTAAAAAAAATCGGAAATCCTTGGAATCTCGTAAAATTCCTTCAAATGTCTTAAAAACCACTTAAAATCTGTAGAATCGATAAGAATCCCTTGAAATATTTCGCAAGCTTACAAAATTCTTTGGAATACCTTGTAATTTTTAAAATCTTTTGAAATCCTTTAGAATCACTGGAAATTCCTCGAAATCTTTGGGACGCCTAAAAATTCATTTAAAAAATATAAATCATTTAAATCCGTTGAATAGAAATTAAATTGAACTTTCTCATTTAAGTTCTATAAAAAACAGTGTAAATACCTAGAAATATTTTTAATTCCTTGAAATCTCTAGAGCTTTAATAAAATCCTTTCAACCTTGTGAAATTTCTTTAAATACCTTCAGATCCCTTGAAATCTGTGAATCTCTAAGAATTCCTTGAAATTCAATTAATTTCCATTTATTTCCCAAAGTTTTCTAGAAAATCCTTGAAAACTTTGGAAATCCTACAAAATTCTTTAAATTCCCTAAAATTTTGTATGTCCATTGCAATCCTTTAGAATCCCTTGAAATACTCTAAAATTGTTGTAAGACGTAAAAATCCCTTTTATCAAGTATAAATAATTTGCAAACAATTTGAAGAAAATCCTGGTTTTCGTTTCTTCACAAATTTATAAAATAGAACGTATTTTTAAAAAGTGTCATGATTAAAAGAAATATGAAAAGTATCTGAATAATTTCTAAAAATATTGAAAACCCTTATAATCATTAATCGCGAAAACTTCTAGATGTTGACTGCCATTTCCCAAGCAAAAAAACATTTACGAAAAAACTATAGAAGCTACAGGAGAACAAAACGTCCCCGGTGTAGGTACAACTGTTGATTTCGAAAAAATGTTGCTTGGCAACTTATTTATTCAGTTTTGCATAATTAAATATTCAAAAATCTTCTTGTTACTAATTTCGTTTCTGAAATTACATGTTGAAAATTCGGGAGTTATCCGCATTATTATTTAGAATGTTTTTCAATATGTAAAAAGAAAATTATTTAGCTTATTTTTTAATTTTTCAGTTTTTCAATCATGACTTTTTTTATAAAACATTTGTTTATTTATATCATTGTAAATAACACAAAAACGGAGAATTTTTGCATATTTTTAAATTTTTCATTTATTTCTTATTTCAACTTGTGTCAGTTTTTAATGATTGAATATATGTATTTATATATGCCAACGGCCATACCACGCTGAAAAACCCAGTTCTCGTCAGATCACTGAAGTTAAGCAGCGTTGGACGCGGTTAGTACTTGGATGGGTGACCATTCAAGAATACTGAGTGCTGTTGGCACATCGTGGGTGTAGTGAGCCCACACTTGTAATTATTTATAACTACAAGAAAACTATCCACCTAGAAACACTACCCGAATCGGGTAGTGTCACGCCTACCCTGAAAGGGAAATGGCTTAATGGTATACATTTATATAATTCTGAAGAACACAAAAACTTTCTAGTTTTCAAAGCAAACGATTGTTTTTTTTTTAAATATATTGTTTTGTTTGCATAATTTTATTTTAGAGAATACATAAAACCTGGAGGTTTGAAATTTTTTTTTAGTTAAGGGTGTTGGACACGGGCACTAAAAAAATGCAAAAACTGTGGAATGACACCAATGCCCACATTAAAAATTACTTTTCGTTTTTCGCTGAGGAATTGACATGTATTTTTCAATATAAAGTTGAAATTGGAAACTGCGGATACATTGGTGCAACTGCGACATTCGAAGAGAAAGAGAGAAAGTACAAACAATTTTTGAACAAACTTTATATTCGTGCGACACGAATCAGCAAGTTGAAACGTTTTGAGGTTTGTTTTAAGCTCCGATCGGTTTTGAAAGGGATTGGAATCTTATTATTTTCGATTATTGTACTCTTTCGAATTAAATTTCACGAAAAAATAGGTCAAACTGTAACAGGGTGTTCAGCGATTCTTAGGAACAAAATGCAAGGTCTTTTCCAGGTTTTCAAGGTCAAGAAATCAAGTTCTTCCAGGCCTCTTCTTTTACATTAAATAATGAAATAACCAATTGTTATGCATGTGAAAAATGAGAAATTTAATTTTTTATTGGCCAACGATTTCTAAAGAAAGCAGAACCATATATAAACAAATTTCCTAATTTTTTGCCCACGTAAGTCGTCTTTGTGAAATCTTGGGGAACATTTTAACATCTTTGTAAAAGTCTTTGAAGTTCTTGAAATCTTTATAGATTTATTGAAATCTTTTGAAGTATTTAAAATCTTTGTGAAATCTTGAAATTTCTTTGAAATCTTTCAGAAATCTTTTGGAATCTTTTAATATTTTGGTGAAATTTTTGAAATCTTTGAAATATGTGTGAAATTTTTTGAAATCTTCATGAAATCTATGAAATATTTTTGAAATATTTCTTTAATCTTTGAAGTGTTTTGAAAAAAAATAAAATCTTCATTTCCCTTCTTGAAATCTTTTGAAATCGTTATGCATTTTTGAAATATTTCTGAAATCTTTTGTATTTGTTCGAAATCACTGCAATATTTGAAAACTTTGTGAAATATTTGAAAAAAACTTGAAATTGTTTAAATGTTTTGAAATCTTTGAAATCTGGTGTACTGCACCCTTGTTGAAATCTTTAAAATTCTTAAAATCTTTTGAAATCATTATGAATTTTTCGAAATATTTGTGAAATCTGTTTGAAATCTTTTGTATTCTTTTGAAATCACTGGAATATTCTTCATCTTTGTGAAATCTTGTAAAAAAATCTGAAATCGTTTAAAATCTCTGACATTTTTTGAAAGATTTAAAATCTGGTGTATTGTACCCTTTTTGCAATTCTTAAAATCTCTATGAATTCTTTGGAATATTCGTGGAAATTTTTTTATTTGATTGACATCACGGGAATATTTGAAATCTTTTTAAATCTTCTAAAAAATTGTGAAATCGTTTAAAATCTTTGAAATTTCTAAAATCTTTTGAAATCCTTGTGAAAATTTTCTAAAATCTTTTGTATTTGTTTGAATTCACAAAATCTTTGTGAAATCTTAAAAAAAATTGAAATCGTTTAAAGTCATTCAAATGTTTAGAAATCTTCGAAATCTGGTGTACCGCACCCTTGTTGAAATCTTCTAAATTCTGGAAATCTTTTGAAATCCTCATAAATTCCTTGAAACCTTTATGAAATCTTTGAAATGTTTAGGAAATTTTTGTGCAATTTTTAAATCTAATGCACACGCCTTTTTTTAATCTCTAAAATCCTTGAAATCTTTTATATACGTTGAAATGACTGAATTATTTGAATTCTTTGTTAAACCTTCTAAAATGTTTTGGAACCTTTCGAAATGTTTTGAAATCTTTCAAATTTGTTTTACTGTATCCTTTTTCAAATAATTGCAATCCTTTAAATCTTTTGAAATCTTTAAAAATATTTTATAACCTTTTGAAATCTAGTATACACTCAAAAACCGAGTGTCAACCTCTCGAAAAATCCGTTGTATGGCCATAACTGATTTTAATTCTGAAATTGAATTAACATTGAAATTTTCAACTGATAATTTTTATAATTTGTAAGTTAAATATCACAAAAAATGTATATTTTAACATTCTATATTAGTGGAGAAGAAATTAAAAACATATAGAATTATTCGCAACATTAAAGTATATTCATTGAAATCTATGTATAAAATAATTGGTACAGTCTACAAAAAGTGCCTTGAAATCTCTTTATTTATTCTGTAGTCAACAAACGATAAATTATATCTTGATAAATAAAAAACTTTTCAGTTGAAAGATTTCTTCTAAACGAGATGATTCTTTCATAATAGACTAAAAGATATAAATTACTCTTCGAATTTCAATAAAAGAACTGTTTTAGAAGTAAAACAAAATTCAGATGCAAGGTTCTCGTGAAAAATTCAAGGAGATTTCCAGGTTTTCATGGTTTAAAAAAAATTGAAGGAGAATTCCAGGTTTTCAAGGTCGCCGGACACCCCGTATAAAATCACGTTTGCTCCAGTTATATTAATAAAAAAATTATAATTTTATGAGTGCAACATTCACTGAAGTTTATATTTTTATATTCTGCAGCAAATGAAATAAGCCCGGAGGTCTTTATTACAATTGAAGGAAATGATTTAAAGGAATTGCTACCAAAACTTGGACCTAGAATGAAATTTGTACAAAGTAGAAGGGAATTTATAAATGAATGTGGATTACTGGACGACAAGGTAGATACACAATAGAACCTGATAAAGTCTTTCAATTAATCATTATTTTAATTCTCTTATGTTTTCATAAAGAACTTTTTGAATTTAAGAAAAATATATAAATGTGTGCTTATAATGTCCCTTATTGTAACGTCTTTATTTCTTTATTTGTAGAATTCAGACAAAAGTAAAGAAGACTTTTTATGCGAAGAAGAAAATTCCATGTTACTTGACAGCAATACACCAAACGAAACGACATTCAAGCCATCCAATTTGGGTAATTCCATGTTATTTGTCAGCAATAAAGCAAACGGAACGACATCCAAATAAAAAACAAAAATAACGCATTTGCTCTAACTGCGCTCGGGAAAGGTTTTTCCAGTTTTCCTGCCCCTTGGATAAAGATCCTAGCAAATGCGAGGGCTTCTTTCAGAAATGCGGGTGCAGATGGTAGGGTATAATAAGGGAGAATGGGTTCTGTAAACGTCCCTTAACGACCAATTCAGAAATAGAATTTCAACCATATTTGTAATTTACAACATTTCTACGGCACAACTTAATCCTTGATAAATCGTGTAAATGTACGGTACACCACACTTTTGTCACAATCTCAGCGAGTTTATGAAAATTTGTCACACCTCCGATACGTCTCATAAACCCCCAAGGCTTGTTTCTCCTACTGAGAGATCAGATATACCTTAGCCTCCGTAGTAAAAACCTGTTCGCTAAATTATATACTTTCAAATAAACAGATTTTATTGTTGTGTTAACAAATTCAGTGTTTTATTCAAGAGAGAGAGCAAAACCTAACCTTTTCAATTATTACCAACTATATACAAATAAACACCAATTTTATTATAATCCCTGTCACATATTTCAAATTTATCTTTCTACATTAGTTTACAATATTTTCCTCTACCATTTTATTTTAATATTCCTAAAAATTTATTTTAAAAACCAATTTCAATCCAGTTTTCACCTAGGTAAATATACTACTGAATTATATTACTCAATATTCTAACCCACAAGATAAATAAAATTGGGTCCTTCACCATAAGGTGCAGTTGCTCTTGCATTAAGATAGCAGACACATTTTTAATTCGGGATGTATTCCAATTCACCCATGGTGCTAGATATTCATATGAACGGATATAAGGACAAACAACATGAGCTTCTTGAATATTGCAAGAATTTTTCAAAGTGCGTCCATTCGGATAAAAATCGTAATCACCAATTCGTTTGTAAATGCTTAACCCTCCAGTACTAGCGTGAATAATTAACACGAATTTGGCATGGTCATCGGAAAGTCGCCTTTGATCCTTCCTGATAGAGGCAAAAAGTGGCCGAACAGGATCCAATTCTATTGATTTTACTTTTAATTTATTTGTCACGTTCACTTAACAGGAATATACAATAATAGTATATTGTGCATCGAGTCAAATCGCCGTCTCCCACTAAGTTCACATAATACTTTGCCCGACACTCGCGATAGAAATGCGGCTGAGGAGTTCATCGAGAGACGACGAAGTTTTCGATTTCTCAAATGATGACATCACAGTGGTCGAAGTAAGTACTTTCCCACTAGTGGGGAAATTGAACTCACTTCGACCACTGTGACGTCATCAGTTGAAGAATCGAAAACTTCGGCGTCTCGAGACGAGCCTCCGAAGTCGCATTTCCATTGCGGATGTTGGACAAACTTATATTTACAATAAGTTATGCACTATTTATATATTTAATATAAATCAAAAACATATCTATTGTTCAATATATTTTTAAATTCTCATTCATGAGAGGGTGATTTAATCGTCCAAATTTTCGATCATACAATTTTGTCGGTGCCTGTCTGTATGTATGGGTACGTGAATGTTGTAGCCACGCTAACTTTTGAAGGATTTTTCCAATAGATTCAGCCTTTGAAAAACTTTTTAAGGGTCCCAAAATGAAGGTTAAGTTAGTTAATGAAACTGGTGAAAAAATACTATAAGAATCATCGCAATCTCAATTCTAGAATCTAAAGTGATTTGAAGGAAAGAAAAAAGTTGAAAAATGTCGGACAGTTTTAAAAAGGGAAAGCATGTGTCTGTGTAAATCTGGTAGAAAGGTCCAGTGTACTTCTTCGCAGGCAAGAATCCATCAATGCAGCGGATGACTAGGCGGGTGCTGTGCGGGCGCGATCTATTATTCTATTTCTAATCCTCTCTTCTGTTTCTTACTTTCTTCCGAAAGGATACCAACTCAGGAATCGGATGTTATCTCAGTTTACGCTAACGCCAAATAAAAGGAGGCAAGAAAACAAAAGATCGCACGAAAATGCAGTAAAGGGTGACTTCTTCTCGTTGCACTATTCATCGATTCATTTGCGAATAAATAGAATTTTGCTACTATTTCTGTAATCACAAAATATCATTCATAAACCTTATTCTTCAGTTAGTTTTGCATAAACTAAACTTGTTTTTTTTTTACTGAAGCCTGTCCATGGATAAATTTATCAAAAATCACTCACATTTTGTCCATATAAAATGTGTAGTTTTCAACACAATGGACTTCTCACGATTTTAGCATCAAAAATTGCCTTCGCAGCCACGACCTTGATGGTGAGATGGACGGGCTTCAAACCTATTATTGCCCCCAGTGCCATCGTGGGTGTCGACTTTGAGGCACCAGTGACGCGTCTCAAAATCAGTCCCCTGATCCTTTCCAGTCGAGACTCCACGGTGGACAGCTCGACCCTGCTCCACCAGACCACCGCCACATAGGTTAGCCTGGGTCGCAAGATCGCTGTGTAGATCCACATAAGTGTCTCCGGTTTCAAGCCCCAGCTTTTCCATATGGCTCTCCTACAGAGCCATAGAGTCGCTACTAGCTTCTTGCACTTGTTTTCCAGGTGCTCGTTCCATAACAGCTTCTTATCCAGAATGACTCCTAGATATTTAGCTCGTTATTTGATTTCCAGTTGTTGTCCTCCAAGTTTCAATGTACTCCTGGTTCCACACTTGTACCTTCTGGTGGAAACAACCGCGTCTGTCTTACTCGGATTAACCGATCATCCAGTTTTCTTGCACCATGAATCCACTGTCATCAGTGCTTGTTGCATTACTCCGAAGAGCACATCCAGATGCTTTCGGAATAAAGACTACTCTCGTACCCCTCCATGCTGCCGGGATATGTCTCAAGGTCAGACTAGCCCTAGCAAGTCTCACTGGCGGCCCTATGATGATCTCTCCAGCCCTCTGTGAGAGCCTGGATATATGCCATCTGGACCAGGAGACTTGTGAGGACTGAAGGACTTGAGGGCCCACCTGACCCTAGCGGGGGTGACAATCTCGTTGGCTAGCCGCCGTTTCGGGCCCAGTTGGGCCGCAGGCGACTTTGGTTGCCTTTGAGGTTTCGTCCCCTTTTCTCCAAACCTTGAAAAGCCCGGGAAATATGCCTTGATCAGGTGAGCCAAGGTATCCCCGTCCGACTCTGAGTACCCCCCGCCGGGCAATTTCAGAGTGCCGAAAATAGCGTCCGGATTTCGAGAAAGTAGCTTATCCAGTCTAGCCGCGTCAGCTCCCTTCTCGATGTCTGTACAAAAGTTGGTCTAGCTCTCTTGCTTTGCCTTACGTATTGCACCCCTCTATTCATCCCTCATCGTTGTGAATGAGGTCCATAGTTCCTTCGTTTTGCCAGTACTGGCGCGTCTGAACCTCTCTCTGGTTTCCCTGCGAAGCTTTTCGAGGTTCCCATTCGACTAGCGTGTCCCCCCAGCCTTTAGGACTCTTGTAGGTTGACAATTACTTTCATAAGTAGCTTTGATGGCTTCCGTGAAAATTTTAGCTGCCATCTCCAGGGTATCCACTTATCGAATCGACCTGGGAACCTCTGAAAGTGCACATCTTAGTTCCGTGGAAAACTGATCTCAGTCCGTTCTTCTTGGATTTCTGACCCATTTATGGCCAGCGGGTACAATGGATTCCAATACGAACTCTACCTGTGAGTGATCTCGGAGAGTGGGTTCATCTGAAACTCTCCACTTCTTGATATTTTCCCTAAAACTACTGGCACAGAGAGTGATGTCAATGACTTCCTCCCTGACCGGGTTACGGAACGTCGGAGTGTTCCCCGTGTTAAGAATATCTAAATCAGTGGTGATTAGGTATTCCATTAGGTCATTACCTCTTGGGTTGATGTCCGTGCTGCCCCACAAATTATCGTGGGAATTAGCATCGCATTGCAGCAGAAGAGGAATACCTCTTACCTTGTAATATTCCATCAGTGTACACATCTCCACTGGTGGGTTGGTATCGCTGTGATAAAGTAAATAAGTCGATCCCAGAACTAGCCTTCGTATTCCTTTGAGATCCGTGGCTATCACCATCAGGTCTCTCGAACATAGCTCAAGCAGAGGGACAGCGTTAACTCTCTTCGCCAGTATGCAGGCCCCCTAACCCCCTTATGGTATCTCGAACTAACCAAGTTTCTTGGATTAGCGAGATACCTATGTGCCTCGCAGCCATGCCCCTCTGCAAAACTGCAGAGGCGTCTTTGCTGTGATGCCAGTTAATTTGGGTAAGGGTTAGACCAGGAGCAGTCATTTAGGTCTGCTCCCAATCTTCCTGTGTCCTAACAGGCTCCTCCTGTCCCTCGCCAACAACCCTGAAGTTGACCTGTCCAAAGTGATCGAAGGGCCTGTTGTTGAGTGCCGCAAGAGCCCTCGTCTGGGAATCAGGAATCTGCACAACTACGAGGTGCCTGGTGCCCCCTACTGTGCCCTCTTCCGGAGGCCTATCGTGCCTGACGATTCGCCAGGACGCTGTCTCAAGTGAGGGGTTGAATCCCTCTAACCGCAGGAGTACCGCAAACGAGTCTTCCAGTTTACCCGGGAACCACTCCGTAGCCATCACCATCTTCTGGAGCAACTCAACCCCACCCAACTTAAAAGCTGCACCTTCCCATGGCATTGTCTGGACCACTGCTTTAAGTAGCCAAGCTTTAGTCGCTTGGTCGGCTGCCACAAATACGAAGACCCCTACCCTGCAGAAAGAGGTCACGAATTTTGGCCATTGATCTGTGGACACTCTTTCGAGCGCCCTCCAGGTAGCCTTCCTGAAGATCTAATACTGCTCCGTAGTGAGCATCGAGTCCGGCTAGTTGGTATTGGTCACCACCATCGTCAGGTGGTTAGTCCTCTGAGCGGCCGTCAGTCCAGCTCCCGACGACTCTCTGTTTGTCGGCTGCTGGGCCCCCTCATGCCTCTTTAAAGGCTTAGCCACCCCTGGTGGGGTGTCCTCTGAGCCCCTACCTCTCTTCTGGGCCTGAGTGCTGGATGTCGGCCCTGTAGCTGCCGACGTTCCAGCTCACGCAGCTGCTGTGCTAGCCTGCTGCGCTTGCCTCTTCAGTCTCCTTTTCAGGAAACCGTTGATGCGTTTCTTCTTTTTGGGGGACTGATTGGCCTCTCCCGTTACCATAACCTCGTTCAGAGGGACCATCGATCCCTCAGCTCCCGAGGGAGCGGGGGGCACAGCCGCCACCTGAATTTGGCTTGCGGGAGAGACGGATGGGGAGGAAAGGATTATGTTATACCCGTTAAGGGTCAACCCCTCTCCCCCCTACGCCGCCACCCTTCCTCCTCCTTTTCCATTTTTGTTTTTAGGCGTCTACATTTTGATCCCACGAGAAGTTAGGTCCTGTGTCCCCGAGAGGCCGTTAGGACACCTTCGTAACCCCGAGGTGCCAAAGTGCCACGAACACCATCATTCTACACTACACCCATGGCTTAGGGGGGTGGTCACATTGAGTGAGACACTCAATGTTCAGATATCCGCTTGCAGACCACCATAACAAACGGAGGGTTGTTTCTTGGTCGCTATGCGGGCCGCAGGTCATTCCTGTCCCGATTTCAAAGCTGCAAATCGGTCCGGGAGGGGCCTCGACCCATGGATCCAGAAGGCCCGTGTTAGCTAGGCTCTTTCACCCTTCTGCCATACCGTAATAACGCATACCAGGAGAGTCCGTCTATAGGAATCCTTTTCCTCTGACCCAGGAGAGCCCGTTTGTAGGGATCCTTTCATTCATATCAATACGCATGCAGGCCGAGGTCCCTTTGACCCCCATTTCCCACACGCTTGAGCCTCCTCACCAACTACAAGGTAGTCCAGCCCCTAGGGGAGGTTTTTTTACATATAAGTACCTTAATTTTCTGCAAAAATAATAATTTACTGAAATCTACTGATATTAAACAAGATACAAATCAATAAATTTAAGACGAAATCCATTTTAAACGAGACGACATATACTCGTATTCTACCAGCTGTACTATAAATTTAAATCAGACAAAATTTGAGTGATTAAATTATTCAAGCAGACTTCGACTTAAAACTTACTCATTTCTATTGACAAAACAGTAATTTTAAAAGATGAATCAATACTGCTGACTGAATCAGTCAGTCAATTTGAGTCAATAAATTAACCATAAATTACTGTTCAACTTTTCAAAAGTTACGGATTAAATTAATCAAAATTACTTACCGAAAATTAATCCATTCCATTTTTTGGTAAAAGTTCATCTTTTTCAGCTGAAAATTCAACTACTTATTGAAACGTCATGTATTTTGTTGAAAATTCGTCTTTATTGCTAGAAAATGAATTTTTTTCACTGAAAATTAATCTTTTCAGTCTTTACCTGTTTTCTATTTCAAATAAAAATACTTTTGGTTGAAATATGAACAGTTTTTCATTTGAAATTAAAATATTCATTAGTTTAGTTGAAAATTTATCTATTCCTTTTTCGGCTGCAAATTGATTTTTTTTAGTTGCAAATTCAACTGTTTGGTTGTAGATTCATTTCTTTTACGTTTAAAGTTCGTATTTTTTGATAGAAAATTCTTTTAATTTTTTTTAATTCAACTAGGGTAGGTTGAAAGTTGAACTGCTTTAATAAAAATGCATTAAATTGATTAATGAAAGTAAGTTAGAAATTCATTGGTTTGGCTTAAAATTAATTTTTTTCTGTAAAAATGCATGTAATTTCTTGACAATTCATATTTTCTGGTGAAAAATTAATTTTCTTGGCGGAACACTCAATTGTTAAAAATTAAACTACTTGAATGTAAGTTTTTTTTGCCCTGAAAATTAATTGTGTTTATTGATAACGTAACCATTCCATTTTTTGTCAGAAAATGACGTTTCTTAGATGAAAATTCAACAGATTGGATAATTTTTAATTACAGATTTCATCAGTGAGTGAAATTGACTGATTTAAAAAGTCACTTTTGACTGATTTTTCAGTGGTCAAATCAGATACTCTTGAGTAATTCAAATTTCGAGTGTGAATTAAAAATACGAAGTGTCTACGTATACCGAATGAATCTAGCTATTCATACTGAAAGTCCGGTGCAAAAAGCCCCTTTTCACAGGAATGCGTAACGAAAAAATCCAGCTAATACCGGAATTTTGGTACACGCGTAATACAACTGGCGGTAAGCATTGGATTGTTAATTAGTATCATAACATTTATAAAACCAAGTTACTATGGTTCCAATTTTAAATTGTACAGATTAATCACTTCAACAAAATAATTTGAGAGGCATTGCGTTAATGACGTTCAACTTAAAACATTATCAAATTTAAAATAATTCAATACCGGATGTCTAGATCTTGCAGGGTTTATTCTTCAGACAAAATATCTTTTGAAATGAATTTTGTCTAAAATTTTTAAAAACAGCTCAAGAATTGATTTATTTTTGAATCAATTCGAAACATGTAGATATCTTTTAAAGTAATTCAATGTTTCCCTAAAATTTATTTAAATCTTGCAAAATCAAAAATAAAATCATTAAAACATGAAATTAATCTTTTTAAACAAAATCTAAATCATTTTAAATTTTACCAGGAATCTCATTGTCGGTCACGGTAATTTTTTTGTTATCGGTACCGTCTAAATTGCGATATTTCAACTTTCTGTCAAAAAATTAAAGTTTCTTTCATTTGTGGACTCGCCCCCAAAAAGCTTCCATTTTGTGAAAAAACAACTGTCATTTTTATGCAAATTTTTCGAACAAGGGGATCTCGGATCCCATAAGGGTTAAACCACTCACAACCGTAAAAAATCCGTATTTTCTCACAGGTTTGATTACAAAATTTCTCGTTCTACCTAAATATCGTAGAAAGTGGTCACAAAAGGGAATAAAATTAAAATGTATAGAAAAGTTGACAAACCTCCCCCAGAAATAAAAAATCACCCCTTTTTTGAAGAAAAAATGTATTTTCGAACATTCTGCAATTTCTATTGCAAATATTTCATAGATTTGAAGCAAAATAATCACGAGCATTATGCAAAAAATATTGGCTACAACATAGATGACATTAGGCGCCCTTATTGGTAAAAAAAACTGTCTGTTTTAAATCTGTTATGATAGATTTCTCATTTAATTAAACAAACTTCTATAAAAAATAAGTCTAAAGATGCATGCAAACACATATTAAGATACCATGTATTGTATGTATGGTAAGTAATATCCCCAAGATGGAATAAACTACACTCAGGTTTAAAAAAAAACAACCCTTTTCAAACAAAAATTCAATTATTGAGCTTCTTGCAGCTTCTAATGCACTTATTTTCATCATTTTGAACAGAATAATTTATGTTTATTATCAATCGAAAATAATGCTTTCTTTGAAAAAAGAGAAGTTTTTTCTAATTTCTGAGTGTGCTTTTTCAACTGTTCTGCACATTTTCATTTCCTTACCTTTTCTGCCGTCAGTTTGCAATTTGTAGGCAAGAGCAACATTATCGTTATGTATTGTACGAGAAAATATATTCTTTTTACGTTAAGCGGTCGTTTATTCTATTTTGAGGTTGTTAATTAGTTGTTAACTCATAAAATGCATAGTATCTTCATATATTTTTCGATACTTCTTTATACGTATTTTTTATCGAAGTTTCTCTCATAAAATAAGAAATCTATAATAAAAAATTTAAAAGGGGTAGTTTTTGACCACTAAGGGTACCTTATGTCATCTAATTTGTAGCTAATATTTTTTGAATAATGTTTGTGATTATTTTGTTCTAAGTCCATGAAATATTTGCAATAGAAACTGCAGGAAGTTCGAAAATTCTTTTTTTGTTTTAAAAAGGGGAGTTTTTTAATTTCTGGGGAGGTGTTACAACTTTTCTATACTTTTTCGTTTGATTTCCTTTTCTTGCCACTTCTACGATATTGGGGCAAAAATAGGATTTTGTTATCAAACCTGTGATGAAATTCGATTTTTTACGGTTGGGGGTGGTTTAACCCCCGTGGGATCCAAGGTCCCCTGGTTCAAGAAATTTGAAAAAAAACACAGTTGTTTTTTCATCAAATAGTAGAAGCCTTTTGGGGGTTGAGCCCACAAATCAAAGGAACTTTAATTTTTTGAGCCACCGTACTGTGTATAGTCGTCCCGAAAAATTGGGAGAGTGAAAAAAGAGGATAGACTCGTCCCGGAAATTCGGGACGACTAGCCAAGCTTATGAAAGATGTTCAACGATTCATCTCGAAATTCGGGGCGCGGAGGTACTTTGTTTTTATTATTTCTTTGAAAATTAAAAAAAGTTTCGAAATTATAGTGTAGCACCCAAATTTTAAGAAAAGAGGTATCCCCCAATATTAAAAATCAATTTTATTCTGAAATAGAATTACCTATTTAGAAATTTTGATTTACCAAATTGATGGAACAATTCAATCACTTGACAACAAATTATTTGGGAGGCATTGAGTATGAAATGTTTAATTCACAACATTATAGAATTAAAAATAATTGAATTTTGAATGCTTAGATCTTGTATGGTTTTAGTTTTTAGTCAACATTTGTTTAACTTTTCGTAGAATAATTTAAAAAGGGGCTTGGATAATTGAAGAGAATGGCTTAATGGTATACATACATAGTATAATAGTTCTATTTCAAATATGCATAAGAATTAAATTTGTAATTTTGAATGTTTCCTACAGATCACGCTTACAAACGAATTATATCATACAAATCTGAGCGTACTGTAGAAAAAATAGTATAATATGTAATTGTTTATATAATATGGCTATGCCATTTTGTGTGTTTTTCTTTCAATTTGTGTTAAAATGGTCATTTTTATTCATTCTTTATTGTTGATGTCTTATTTCTTTTAGAAGATTCTCCACTGAAATAATTTTTCCGTTTTGAAAGCTATGAATTTTAAATTGAAGAATATTAAAGGCTATAACTTTGATATTTTACCTCTTTTCAGCATTACAAATTAAACATTTGTGAATTTTATACTTTTAAGTTGTAAAATTGATTAATTCCCTGTTTGAAATTCTTAGTACTGAAATTATTTAAATTGTTAAGGCTAAGAATACAAAAATCTCCATTTTTCTAGCTTCAACGTTGAAACTGATCACTTTGAAGTATTCCTCATCTACAGTTTGTTTAATATCAAAGGCTTTGAATATTTATTTATTCAATAATTTTAAGTTTTGAATTCGAAATTGTTCAATCTCAACATCACGCTCAAAATTTACTATTCCACAAAATTTTGAACGATTTAAATTTGGTAGTTAATTATAATATCAGAAGTCAAATAGGTTAAAGGCTTCTTCTTTATTCCAAGTATTTTGACTCATGAAAAAATGAAAAACTTATTAACTGTAAAGGAAAATGAAAGAAACGTAGTAAGTAAAACGTCAAATGTGTTTATTTACAAAATATTAGTTTCCAATTATTATTAATTTCATTTTTTTTTGGTACTATTTCGAAGATTTAAAATTTATCCTAAAGAGTTTCATATATCTATGTATTAATGGTAGGAACTTTCAGCGTACTCGAACTATTTTGGTAAAAGATATTGTTCTGAAAAGGGATTAACTTTGATTAATTCAAAACCCACTGTATCCATGTATTTTGACACTCTGATTACGAATATGTATACCATTATACGAATATGATGTTGAAAATAGGCGCCAATTTAATTGTCAAGGTCACAGTCCCCAAAAACTGGTTTTTAAATTGATTTTTCCCCTCTGTTCTGAAAATTATTGATGTAAATAAAAATTTTTTCAAATAAAAGCTGTCGAGCCTGAAAAATACATCTTTGACGTCATATATGTTTTTTCTGTATGACCATTAGTTTACGAGAAAGACGAAATTTTCCAAACATTGTTTTTGGTCATGTTTGTCCTTTTTTCAGAATTTGCTTCACTTCCTTTCGGATTTTCCCTCTTCCTTTGAACTTTTTTATTACATTTCTTGCAAATACACATAATTTTGTTCGCCAACATCCTAAATAACATCTTATATTGTTTGGAAAATTATCAAAAGTGTAGTTCATCATTTAAAAAAAAATTTGTGCTGAAAAGTATTGATTTTAAATTATTTGATTTCAATATAAAGGCGCTTATAGTGCTTGAAGATATTTTTCGTTTAAAAATAAATGTATTAAAATATGTTCTACAGTTTTCGAGAAGCATGGATTTGAAAAAAAAACAGTTATTTTTGCATTTCATGTTTCCGTTTATATTTTTCACTTGTCATTGTTTTTGTTGACAAATTCACGTCTTATTTCTGAGATGAATTAAAGTCCGCTTCAATATATATGACAAGAATTTAAAAATAAAAACAATGAATTGTGAAAAAGTAAAAGCGAAATTTGGAATGTGAAATTATATAGTCATCTAGGAAGTCGAGCAGAGCATACGCGTGGTGCGTATGCATCTATGTAAAAGACTCATATTTTATAAATCAATATCAATATCAAGATTTTATAGATCAATATATTGCAAATTAATATAATTCTTCGTTGAGAATCACGCATTCGTGTACTATTAACTTTGGAATTTTTGTAATATTTAAATTTACAATAATTCGAATGTCGATCGTAATTTTTTTCGAATTTTTGGTCTATAGCTCCAAAGGAATACGAATTAGTTCATTGGTTTGAAATCGTCGCTTCCGGTTTGTGGCAAAAATCTCGGATAGGGAGAAGCGGTAGGAAGCCTCTGCCAGACTTTACCCAGATGACTTTCTACAATTTCAGATTTCACATTCCACATTTTAACGATTCATTTTTCACGATTCATCGTTTTTGTTATCACCTGTAAAACCGCACTAGGCCAAAGTCATAGTGACCCACATTTACATGCACATGATATTCAAAAAGGTCATCCGCTTCCGATCTCTGGAGTCAATACATGACCCATTCTATGTAAAAAGCAATATCCCCATAAGGACGTATACAAAAAATGTATTCCTTTTCTCCAAGCTGACTTCCTGAAAGCTTGAGAAAAAAATCAGTTCGCACAATGCGGTAAAAGGTTACAATTACAAAAAATAGCATTTTTCTCTTTATTTTAAGCCAATAACTTTTTTTCTGTCACAGGTGAACATTAAAAGTTGCCGGAGGAGAAATATAAAATCCAGCATATTTTGGCGAAAGGCAATACTCGACCTATAATAAAATTTCAGTTTTGATTTCAATACTTCATTATAGCGGCATTCTTTAAGTGATCTACTAAACTTTATTTCAAATTTGCAAAAGAAATGTGTTTTCTTCTCATGTAATTTTCGAAACCGAATCAAAAAATATTATTGAAAAATAAGGGGCTGATAGCGAAAGCGTGTTAAACAAATCTTCGTAGGAAAAATGAGTAAAGAACGTTTTGCGCGAAAGAGAATTAAAAAAAACAAGAAAAACAAGTATTTTATCGTATATTAAAATATGCGACAATATAATAAAACGATAGATTATATATATCATGACCTTAATTATTAGACCTTGCCTTATTAGACCTCACAGGCCTTTGAAACAAAAATTCATCATTAACAATGTCAAAAAAAACCAGCAATAATTACATTAAATATATCTTTCTATTATATATGTCGTTATTAGACGTGTGCAAAAAAATTCGATCCGATTTCGAACCGATCAGCCCGTCGATCGAATGTCGAAAAACCGACATTCGATGCGCGCTGCGTCGGATCGGTTTTTTTTATTCGATCGGTGGGCCTTAGATTGTCGAAAATCCAATATGCGGCTGACAAAAGGCATTTCATGTTTTTAATTTATAATTATAATTTAAAAAACCTAAACTGAGGTATGTAGAATGCAGATTGCAGATCCAGAGAGAGATGAGGACAATACCGAATCAATCTGGTTGTTGATATTACGCTATCTATATATATTCCAAAAATAAACTGAAACGCGTAATTAATTTTTAGTTTCTTAATTAAAATTTGTTATACGATCACATAGTAACTAGTAATAATAATTTCTTAGATGTTATTCATCTCGAGATTTGTAAAATGTTTTCACAGTCTTTACAGGTTTATAATATTGACTTTCTTATTTAATATGCTCCAGTCAGAATTAGAGGGGGAGGACCACTTCTGAAGGGTAGCCCAATATTGTTGTTATTACTTATTACCCCAGTTTTATTTTTAATTTTTTTTCATCAAAAAGCAGTTTTTTTCAAATTTTGTATTCTACATTTTTGGCATTTGGATACATATTTCTGTATAATATTATACAAAGAAAAGTGGAACCAATTGTAGCTGATTTTTACCTCTGTCAACTAAAAGTTTTACAATTTAAGACCAAATTTACAATAATCCATCATGCTATTTAAAAAAAAGATCATTCTAATTTATAGTAATATTTTTAAATTCCTTTCTTAGCATCATTCTTGGGCACTGAAATTCGAGTTAATATTTAAAAGTTCAAACTTTGGAAGCTGTAGATTTTTTCATTTGAAGTAATAAAAACGAAACAACAAACAAAAGCAGCCTAAATTGAACTTTTCTGAATTTGAAACTTTCGAAGTCTCCCAAATTAAAGCTTAAAAAAATGTTTTATTAAAAAACTTTTTATTAAATCGGTTAATAATGAACATGTTTAAAAATGTAAACCTTCTGATTCCAACAGGTTTGATTTTAAGGGTTTCAAAATAAACATCTTGAAATGAAACATTCAAAAAGGTAAATTATCAATTTCACAAACTTTACTTGTACAAATTAAATGGTAAAGTCTGACAGAGGCTCCTAACTTTCATGATTTATTAACCCGTCAAAACAAAATATTTCAAATTATACAAATTAAATGTCGCTGTGTTTATTGGTAGTTTTTAATACAGCATTCAACTGTAGAGAATTGAAGAAAATGTAAAATTGAATTTTCAACAGTTCAGCTTCCAACAGTTTATTTTTTAACCGTTGCATTTTCAACTTTTGAAAATGAAAGAAAATTCAAAATTTAAATGTTGAAAATTCAAATGAAATTTTCTTCACTTTGCAGCTGTTTAAAATTCAATTTTTAAATTCATTTAATTTTTATTACCTGAATTTTTAACAGTTGTAATTCAATAAAAAGCGAATTTGATATCAAAAACGAGTATTAAAAATGTTATATTTACATAATTCTATATGAGAATTTAATAAATAAACACTTCAATCGATAAATCGAATTTCGCCTTTTTGCTTCGGAAATTTTTTTATTTTGGTTAAAAAATTAAAATGATTGGGTTCCAGATTAACTTTTTTCGGGATGAAAATTCAATCTTTCTTAGTTTGAAATTCAGCGCTTTTGTTAAATTTCGTATGATTTGTTGGAAACTTTATTTCTTTTCGTATACATTATTTGAATCATCTTTTTTGTTTAAAAATTCAACTGTTTGTTTGAAAATTACTCTGTTTTAGTCTAAAAGTCAACTAATTGATTTAAAGTTGAAATAATTTGTCAAACATTTATTTTTCTGTTTGAAAATGTATAATTTTTAATTGATAATTGAACTATTTAGTTGCAAATTCATATATTTTGTTGAAGATGTATTTTTTCTTCGTTCAACGTCTTGGTTGAAAATTCATTTTTTTGGTTAAAAATTCAACTAATTGGTTGAAAGTTGAACTTATTTTTTAACATTTTTTTTTGAAGATTCATCATTTTATTTGAAAGTTTATCTCTTGGGTTAAAGAATTATTTTTTTTAGTTACAAAATTCAGCTATTTAGCTGAAAATTCATGTATTTTTGTGAAAATTCGTAATTTCCGGTTAATTTTTTGGGAAATCAATAATCATGCAATGGCCTGTCAGTAGGAAATTTATGAGATTTAAGAAAAAATCCCAACTATGAACATCTCGTCTCGTTAGTGACTGAAATTGAATATATGAGCTTTTCTTATTCGATGAATATTTGTTCAGATATTTTCCATCATTAGGGAAGTTTTTTCAGTACTGCTGTTGTAATTAAAACTAACATTTTACAAGTAGTTTAATTGGGAATGAAAAGTGCTTCAAGCATATTTTAATAGTGGAACAAAATAACTTTTTCGAAGGTATGAAAACCATATTTTAGAATGTGTAAACATCAAATCTTCATTTGATATTCTTATTAAAATTTTTTACTGAAAATTAAATAAAATTCGCCGTCCACGTAAAAACTTCTGGTCATTTCTCGGTAATCAAAAACAAAACATGATTTGAAAAATCTTTGGGATAAAGTCGGTTCCAGCGCACCGTAAAAACCCTGAAAAGGGGTACTTCATTCTGATCGATAAATAAATAATAATTCATAAGTCTTGACAAACATTTATTTTATCTATAGTCTATACATTTAACCAAAAGTTATCCAATTGAAGAGAAATTACGTTTCAGGATTCTTCAATCTATTTTCACATTTTGATTTTTGATTAATTTATTTATGGAAACTAACGACTTGTTTCCGTGTATTGATGGACTATGGTCAGTAAATTGAGAAGAAGTGAAAGAGTAAATAACCGACTGAACCTAAGGCAAATCAAATATTGTAACAATGTATATGGCAGTTTTAGACTATTTTCATTACACATTTTTTGGTGGATCGATTTTATGTAAAAAATTCTGAGAATAATATAATATCGAAAAATCGATGCCCTTCATTCAGGCAAATAGTGAAGGAGAGTTTACAGAGTAATTTTCTTTTTAATTCATTTGCTCATACTGACAGAAATTGTTTGTTTGTCCAAAACAAGGAATTATACCAAATTTCAGCCGAATTTTGATGGGGTGCTTGAAATATCTTTATGGTCAAAAAGTCAAAAATTTGGAAATTAACATAATGAGAGCCATCTAAATTAGCCTAAAAACGCTATTTCTTAAATGATTAGCAAAGGGTGACCAAAAATTGAGGAAAAATTCAATAATATATTCTCAAGCGAATGCATGATCTCAAAATCCAAAATTTGACAAAATACAAAATTACGGCTAATTCGAGACTAAAAAATACCGGTTTCCTACAGTTTTCAACGTAATACTTTTAAAATTCGGAAAAGTAACGTTTGGATTTTAGAAATTACTTGATAATTAAAAAAAACTAAAATTTAATAAAAGTACAAAACGGCGGCAAATTCAAAGTAGAAAAATTTCTCATTTTACAGTTTTCAACAAAATACTTTGAAACTTCATAAAAACAAAATTTTTGGGTTCAGAAACTACTGGATAAGTTTGACAAGCCAAAATGTTAAAAAAAAATGATGTCTAATTCAAAATTTAAAAAAAGAGTCTATAACTACATTTTTTAACGACA
This sequence comes from Andricus curvator, assembly GCA_932195095.1. Lineage (NCBI taxonomy): Eukaryota > Metazoa > Arthropoda > Insecta > Hymenoptera > Cynipidae > Andricus > Andricus curvator. The sequence continues at coordinate 54,173 of CAKNYM010052377.1, forward strand.
TACTTTTAAACTTTATCACAAGAAGAAATTTAATGTTGATTTAGAAATTATAGCATAATTCGAGGAAACGAACATTTTGAAAAAATAAAAAGTTGCAGAATATTACATTTTAAGAGAAATTTTTAATATTGAATTGTTTTCCATTTTAGATTCTTTCAACATTTTTCATTTGTTAATTCAATAAGTAGTTTCTAAAGCCAAACAGTATATTTTTACAAAATTTAAACTTATTTCGCTAAAAAATGTAAAAATGAGCTTTTTTAATTTTTGATTGACAGCCATTTCGTATTTTTCAATTTTGTATTTTAAAATTTATCAAATAATTTCTGAAGCTAAAGATTTTGTTTTTCCGAAATTAACCAGTATTATGTGGAAAACTGTGTGCATTCGCTTGAGATTATCTTTTCATTTTTCCTACAATTTTGTTTATCCTTTGTTAATGACTTTTAGAAACAGCTTCTTTGAACCCATTTAGGCCGCTATTTTGTGATTTTAGCAAATTTTGAGTCTGACCACGAAGATATTTTAAGCATCCCAGGCAAATTGTTATTCACAGAAATAAAATAATATGAATGAAAATTGAAAAAGTTATGCAGCTTTTCGTTTTCGAGTTATTTCTCCCATGTCCCATCGGAAATTTTTAAGTCCATATTTGGTGGGTAAATATTAACCGATTTGGCTAAAATTTCGGATACTTTCTTTTTTTGGGCATACGAACAAATTTCGCCAGTGGGAGCAAACGAACTGAAAAAAAACTGGGACCACCCTATTTCCCATATATCACAACTTCATTACAAATATGGGGGCACTTCCGATGCGAACCGGAAGTTCCTACTATTGGTTTCAAATAATTATTATATTGATGAAACTCCAGTTAACTCTTGGATAACTCTTTTATTTCAATTGAATTTCGTTAAAAGAAAATTATCAAACAGTTTTGTCAAACTTTGCGAAATTTCGGTACAAATTGACACTAGACAGTAGCTGTTCTCATGCATACAAAGAGTTTTTATTTCAATATGAATTTAAGAATATTTTCTAATATACTTAATATTAATACACTTATTTGTTCACGTGCAACTATCATTTGATGCACTTGACTTAACTTAGAAAATTTATCAATTTTACCGTTAAAGCCCGAGAAATGATCACTTGCTTCTATTAATTAAAAAGAGAGCTTATCATACGATTTAAAAAATGTAACGTTCCTTGAGGCTGATTCTGAAATTTTGTAAATATATCTATACATAATGAGAGAACGAATTTCTATTGTTTTTCATTATAAGAAAAACCTTTTGCAAATTTGTTGCTCTGTGAGATTTTCTTCGCTGACTTAAGTCTGATAATCGAATTGGTGATAGCCCGAACATACAGAAACAATCATTTTCTGAATTTTTTCAAAAAATGGTTTTATCACGTTTTATTCGCTCACTCCTCATTTGTCCGATTTGAAACAGAGAATTTTAGAAAATAATTTCCCTTTTCTCAAATTTTAAATAAAGAAAGTACTTCAAGCAGTTTTTAGAGTAGAAGTAGTATTTCAAAGAAGAAATATTTCTATCTCTGGTTGAAAATGTAACTACTTTGTTGAAAATCAATTTATCTTTTTTGGTGAAAATTCAACTATTTGGTTGAAAATTGATATTTTTCCTTTTAAAATTAAACTGTTTGTGTAAAAATATATGTACTTTGTAGAAAATTCGTCTCTTTTTGTAGAAATTTAATCTTTATGGTTGAAAATTCATCTTTTTGGCATAAAATTCAACTATTTCAGTTGAAGATTCATCATTTTAGTGAAAAATTCGTCAGTTTGGTTAAAAATCAATTTCTTGAAGTGAAAATTTAACTGTTTCATTTTTAGTTGAAAATTGATATTTTTAAGTTCAAAATTCAACAATTTCGATAAAAAGTTGTCTTTTTAAATTGAAAATTCAACTATTTCGTTCAAAATTCACGTATTTTGTTCAAAGATAATTTTTGTGTCTGTAAAAGATAATCTTTTTCTTTGAAAGTTGATCTTCTTGTTTGAAAATTCTTCTTTTCGGTTGAAAATTCAAGTACTCCAGTTAAATATCTATCATTTTAGTTTAAAGTACACCATTTAGGTTGAAAATAAAATTATTTGACAGAACGTTAAACTGATTTGTTGAAAATTTTTTTTTGGTTGAAGATTCATCGTTTTAATTAAAAATTCATTTCTTTGGTTGAGAAATGAGCTGTTTAATTGAAAACTTGTTTCCTTTTTGGATGTTTCTTGGTTGAAAATTATTTTTACTTTTTTAACTGAAAATATAACTACTATTCCAACTGAATGTTCCATAATTTTAGTTGAAATTTATCTCTTCAGTTGAACATTCATTTCTTGACTAAAAATTAAATTATTCAATTTTTGGTTGAAAAATTATCTTTTTTAGTTGAAAATTTGTCTTTTTTGGTAGAAATTAATCTTCATGTTTGAAAATTAATCTTTTTGGTCAGGAATTCATTAATTGTAGTTAAAGATTCATCATTGCAGTTGAAAATTCTTCTTTATGATTTAAAATTCAAGTATTCCAGTTGAATATTTACAATTTTATGTGAAAATTCATCAATGTGTTTGAAAATGTAACTACTTGTTTGGAAGTTAGTTTTTTCTGTTGAAAGTCATTTTTTTATGTAAAAATTTAACTTATTCTAATTGAATATTCCATAGTCATAGTTGAAAATTCATCTGTTTGGTTGAACATTAATTTTTGCTTCCTCATAGAGGAAGCTTTGTAATGGTAACATTTTCCAAAAATTTTAAATTATTTTAATTAAACTTTCCTCAATTTAAAAATGTCTAATACAATGTTCTAAGCAATTGTACGGTTGTGTGTGGGTGTGTGTGTGTGGATGTCACACTTTTTTGTGAACACGATAACTTGAAATCGGTTGCAGATAAATTGATGAAATTTGGTGGGCTTATTTTCACCACTAATATCTTGAAACTGACCGAAGGATTTCGAAAAATATTTATTGAATTTTTTTAGCACTCGATAATATTTTAAAAATCGGTTTTTTATAGTAAAACTTTTTTCATTAGCTTCAAAGTTGATGCAAGAATATAAAAGATTCCTTGGTTCGAGACGAATCGATTGACGATTATATTAATACATTTTATTAAAGAGTAGGGAAGTTATGCTCATTTATAATATTTGAATCATCTGTTTCAAACGGAAAAAAAAATTTCATTGACATAATTCAAAGTTGATGCATGTATAGAAAATACTTTTTGATCATTAAATAGAATAATTCTGACAATTTTTGTAAAGAAATCATAAAGCTGGGAAAGGGATAGGGTGCGACGGAACTTTTCCCTTCCCTTTTCCAGCTTTTCCAGTTGAAGAGTCATTGTTTCAGTTTAAAACTATTTTGTTTGATTTTAAATTATTTTTTTAAACTGAAAATGTTACTATTCCATTGTCGGTCGATTTTTATTATTTTTTTAGTTTAAAATGCAACTATTTGGTTGAAAATTCAAGTGTTCCAGTTGAATATTCATCATTTTAGATGAAGATTCATCTTTTTGGCTTAAACTTTAACTATTTCAGTTGAAGATTCATAATTTTATTCGGAAAATCATCACTTTGGCGGAAAATTTGACTATTTTGTTTTGAAAATCCGTTTTTTTTGTTGAAAATTATTTTTTTCAACTGAAAATTTAACTATTCCATTTTTTGTAGAAAATTGATATATTTTTGTGAAAAATTAAGGTATTTTTTCCAAATTTAATTTATTTTGCAATGTTAAGCTCTGTGTGTTAAAGGATGTTTAGAATGAACGTCATGAATTAAAATAAATATACGCGTTTTACGACAAATAAGAATATGTTACTTTTATTCAAACCAAATTTTTGAATGTTTGAAGCAAAAAAATATCCCACTGAAACAAATAAATAGTTCTTTGGTCTGACCTATGCGCGACTGCAATAAAGTAGTTCGTACTTCAATCGTAGTACATATTTTCCTAAATGGACAACTGGACATTTTCAGCTTAAATTTTAATAAACATAGTTATTATTATACATATTTAATTTAAGCAATTCACGTAATTTAAATCTTGATGATCCTGAAGCAGAAAAAATTCGATGAAAAATACACCAGCAGCATGGTTTGAACTTACGTCCTTCGAGTGTTAAATTCACAGCGATGACCACGAGGCTGCCGCAACATGGGATCAACATCATCAACCCTCAACCATGAATGCCAAAGAAATATTTCTTCGAATCAAAAACATGGATATTGAATTCAACAACATATTTGTTTAATCTAAAGAAGTATTCATTTGAAACACATTACGCCAGCATTCATTATCAAAATAGGTTTTTATTTCAGTTGAGTGGATATGTATTTATTAGGGGTGGGTTTGCAGATGCTCGAAAGCTCGGGTCGGGAAGAGTTCGTTTTTTCGGGCCGGGCCTAGCTCGAGAATACTCGAACGGTCTGAAACCCCAAAAAAATGTGTCGGATTCTCAAAAACAACCGGGTACTCGATATGTTCGAGTATTCGAACAGTTTCGGGTTCTCAAAATTTACGAAAATCCGACACCAATTATAAAGTTGAACTTTCTTACAGTCAACAGTTATTTTGACAAGTAAAATCTTGAAAATTTTGAAACATTTTTGGAATTCATCAAAATTTCGAAAATTTATCAAAACTTTGAAATTTTTTTGAAATTTAACCAAATTTCCTAAAATGTTTACATTTTTTATAAATTTCCAAAAATTTCAGAATTTAATAAAATAATTGTTTATAATATTGGATGTTAATTTTGGCTTTAGGGTCAGAATAAATAATTCAACTAATTTTTAATTGAACCAAATGTTTCGGCGCAAATGGTGGCCCTCATCAGTGGTTAATTTTTATTCTGTAAACGACAGTTACAAAGAATATTTATAAGGGACGCAATACATTTTTGAATTTCTAAGAACTGTACCAAAGTTACCAAAGCTTATTATCAATTAAGACTGCACTAGACTAGACACACTTCTTTAGATTATATTACAAATTTTATTAATTTATCCAATTATTGTAAGGGCAACACACATTTTAAATTTATGCAAACATTACCAAAGACATTCAAGACTGTACTAAACCAAATTTGAAACAATTTTCTCATTTAAAGTACATTCTTAGACTGCGTCCCTTATAAATATTTTTTGTAACTGTCTTTTACAGAATAAAAATTAACCACTGATGAGAGCCACCATGCTGCGCCGAAACGTTTGGTTCAATTAAAAATCAATTAAATTATTTATTCTGATCCTAAAGCCAAAATTAACATCCAATATTATCAACAATTATTTTAATAAATTCTGAAATTTTTGGAAATATATAAAAAATGTGAAAATTTTTGGAAATTCATCAACATTTTTGGAAATTTTTATACATTTTGAAAATTTTTTAAAATTATGGAAATTTGTAATCGTTTTTCATGACTTCGATTCTCGTGTGATCACTGGGGTGGTCCGAAGGCGTATTCCTCATACAAAAAAGACGCTTTTGTACATTTTATTCGGAGTTGTCAATATCACCTGAATTGAGTTGAAACTCAGCATTTCTCTTCACAATTAGCCATAGAATATGAATAAAATATTACTTTTTAAATATCACCCCCATAAGTATGTTTTATAGGGTCCCAACAAAACCCCACATAAGTGAAAAAAGGGTTTTGCTATTTTTTGGTGCTAATTATAATTTTTTTGCGGTTTTTTAAATCCAATTGTTTCTAATACACAAAATATACTGTATACTGATAATTAGATGCTTACATAAATTGTTTTAACAATGCATTGTTGTTTTTAGCAATTTTCTCTTAGAATAGAGATATATAGATCAAGTTCATTGAAATTAACAAAGTATTACTTCGCTCTAATTGAAAATTGAACAAAAAGTGGAAATTTTGTTTAAAAACCCGCAACTTTCTATGTCTATTCTGAAAGAAAATTGCTAAAAACAGTAAAGTGTTTAAACAATTTATGTATACATCTTATCATCAGTATGAAGTATATCTTATGTATTAGAAACAATTTGCATTAAAAAAAAACCGCAAAAAAATAATAATTAGCGCCGAAAACTCGCAAAACCCATTTTTTCACTCATGGGTTTTCTTTAATACCCTATGAAATACACTTATGGGGTGATATTCAAAAAGTAATATTTTCTTCATATTCGATGGCTAATTGTGAAGATAAATGTTGAGTTCCAACTGTATTCAGCTAATATTGACAACTCTGGATACAATTTACAAAAAATAATTTTTCTTATGGGAAATTCGTGTTAATCTTCATGGGCCTGTGCCACCTCTAAATATCATTTTTTTCGAAACACAAAAAAGGGATTAATTTTTGTGCGAAAACTAGTGATCGCACGAGTCGAGAATCTGCGTTCACCCTTTGGCACGTACCGTTTCCTGTATCGAGCTCATGAAAACCGATTCAAGATTTCCATAATTTCCAAAAAATTTTTTAATTTATCAAAATTTCCAAAACATTTCAAAATTCCGACAAATTTGCTTTTCTTTTTAGCTAAGAATCCAAAATTTTCGGGTATCCGAACGGCTTCGTGAACCCGAAAGTTTTCGAACTTTTGAAACTGCTCTGCCCGGCCCGACTGGGCCCGGTCGAGTATTTGGCTTTAGGATTTTGGCACGCCCCTAGTATTTACCTTCGTGAAATATTTATTTGATTGGCAGAAGTGTTTGTTTAGAATAGTCTTCTTCGTATTCAACATTGAAAGAAAAATTTCTTCCACCAAATTTCCACCAAATTAATTCTACTAATCGAATGGAACATTTTTTGTAACTAAAGAAATAAATATTTATGTAAGCATGATATTTTATTCACCTAAAGAAATGTTTCATTGGTATAAATGCATCAACACTTCGTATCAAATAAATATTTTTGCAACCTAATTATTATTCTTTTGAATGAAATAATTATTTCATTGATTTAAATAAACCTAAAGACTTAATTCAAGTGAGGAAAAATTAATTTATGCAATGGTTTCCTGATCTATTCAAAGAATCGAAATCATTGAATCAAATGAATATCTTTTTGAAGGACTATTCAGATTCCAACGAATCTAGACCTCTCAAGTCAAGCAAATTATTTTCTTGAATGTACGAAGTATTTATTTTGATCAAGACAATACGGCGAAAGAATCCATTTCTTTGAACCAACAAAAAATATATGTCTGGTTCAAATGAAACATACTACTGTAAAAGAATATTTTCTTGATGCTAAGAAAAAGGATTCAAGTAAATGCATTTGAGGTAAATGTCCCAGTAAACGTGACGGTCCCAATAATCGCGAAACTTGATTATAATTTGAATATATTGTTAAGAAATATTTTAAAAGTAACATTTAATAATAAAACCATTATTTCTGAAGTAAATTAAATCCGCTTCGATATATGACAAGAATTGAAAAACAAAAACAATGAATTGTGAAAAACAAAAAGCGAAATGTGGAATGTAAAAGTGTATAAAGTCATCTAGGTAAAGTCTGGCAGCGCCTTCTAAGCACGTTTGGTTTTAGCCTTTAACTTGCGGCGACCATGGACTCAATGCGGCTCGAAATTTTCTCGGCAAAATGCATCTATGTGAAAAGTTCAAATTTTATAGATAAAAATATTTTTTATTTTTATTATATGTGACGCGATCTGAAGAAAGACCCCTAAGCGGCCAAACGTTAATTTTAGAGAAGAAGCAGGAGAAGTGGCGACGGGCCGATAGAACGTCATAGAACGACAATGTTTACTCGCTTGTACTGAATAAATTATTAATGATAGAATTTTTTTAACTATACCATCTTAAAGAGCAAGTTCGAATCTACGTAAAC
>CAKNYM010052377.1:62434-76077 GCA_932195095.1 Andricus curvator
GAAGTGGATTTAAATAGAATTCGCTTATTAATGTGACATATAATTATCCAAGTCCCTTTTTGAATGAATCTATGAAAACATAAACAAATGTTATCCTAAAAATAAAGACCGTTTTTATTATCAAGAAATGTCGGTAAAAATATCCAATTCAACGACCTGGGCTGTTCATCAAGAAATTTCGTGATTAATAGGCACCGCCAAAAATAAAATCATACAACAACTAGGCACTCAAATTTAATTATGTTTAATTATATAATGTTCTAAATTAAACGTTTCACACTCAATGTCTCTCAAATTATTTTGCTATGAGTGATGAAATTGTGCTACCAATTTGGTAAATCACAATTTCCAAACAGGTATATATATATATATATATATATATATTTATATATATATCATGATCAAATTTATTTCTGAATCTTTCTAAACTTAATTGATAAAAGAGAACATTTTTTATTGTAAACAATTTTACTATTCCGGAAATAATAATTTTCTTAAAATTTTGTTACACAGTATAATTTTAAAACTTTTTTCACTTCTAAGGAGATAAAAAAAATTAAATTATAGACCGGTAACGACAATAGGATTTTTGGCAAAATTTAAAGTCATTTAGGTTTTATTTGGAAAGATTAATTTTAGGTTTTGAAGATTAGTATTTGAAGAATAAGTATTTAAAGTTTTTATAGTTTTCCAAAACTTGGATGCCAACTTATATCATTTCTCCATTTTTCTTAATAACCAACAAATTCCACGTTACGTTTTACTATTTTATGACATTTAAAACTCATATGAAGTCACGTAGATAATTTAAATATATGAAAATCCATGAACCAGGGGTACAGTGGGCTTTTTCAGAAATAAAAATGACTGTTTTCAAATATAATTTAGTTTTTTAATTTGATTTTTCAGTATTTTTCCGTTTTACCATTTCGATTATTAAAATTTTTTTTGAATTAGGCAATTTGACTCACTGATGTAATCTGTAATTTAAAATTATCCAATCTGTTGAATTTTCATCTAAAAAACGTAATTTTCAACCAAAAAAGATGAATACTCAACGCATATCATTATGTTTAACCAAACAGATGAATATTTAACTAAAATGATACAACATAAACAAAAAGAATGAATTTTGAACAAAGCAGTTCAACTTTCATGCAAGTAGTTCAATTAAAAAAAAGAGTTTTCCGCAAGAAGATTAATTTTCGACCAAAAAAGATGATTTCTTAACTGAAAAAATCAATTTTTGACCAAACAGATGAATTTTCAACTTGAATGATGAATCATTAATTAATATAATGAATTGTAATCAAAGCAGTTCAACTTTCAACCTAACCCATAGTTGAATACAAAAAAAGAATTTACAACAAAAAAAGACGAACTTTCAACATAAAAAGATGAATCTTCAACCAAACAGTTGAATTTGCAGCTAACAAAATAAATTTGGAACCAAAAAAGGAATATTCAAACTTTCAATTAACGTAATTAATTTTCAACTTAAAAAAAAAAGAAATAAGCTAAGCAGATACATTTTTATGTAAAATCACGAATGTTCAACAGAAAAAAAACAAGTTAGTAGTAGTTCAACCAAGAAGTAAAATTTTGAATAGAAAAAAGTTGAATTCTCAACAAAATTGTAACAATTGATATTTCAACTAATAAATATTTCCATTTCAAATAAAAAAAGTTTATATTTGAACCAAAAAAATTTTAATTTGAAATAAAACTCAGGTAAATTCAAAAAAGAAGATAAATTTTCAGAAAAAAAAAATTATTTTCTACCAATAAAGACGAATTTTCAACAAAATACATGGTGTTTCCAACAAGTAGTTTAATTTTCAACTGAAAAAGATCAATTTACAACTAAAAATTGAACAGATAAATTTTCAGTTGCAAACAAATAATATTCAACTGAAAAAGTCTACGAATTTACAGCAAATTAGTTGAATTATCAACGACAGAATTATGTTTTTAGGAAAAATGATGAATTATTCAGAAAAAACTGAATTATTGACAAAAAACCGATTTTTTAAAAACGCAGTTTAACTTTCTGCTAAGCAGTTGAATATTTAACGAAAAAATATTAATTATCAAAGAAATAGTAAAAAAAAAGATCAATTGAGTTGAATTTTTAATTTAAATAAATTTGAATTCTCAACGAAAAATGTAACAGTTGATATTTTAGCATAAAAAGATTTTCATTTTAAATCAAAAACAGTCGAATTCAACCTAAGAGATGAATTTCGAACCCAGCAAGATTTCTTTTCTACTAGTAAAGACAAACTGATCTAATCAATAACGTCCACTGACCGAATGATTAATTTTGAATGATCTAAACTAAGTCATCTGAAATGACGTGATCAATAACTTTCAGTAATTGAATCGGTAATTTTGATTGACCTTATCCGTAACTTTTATTGTGTTAAACGGTCATTTGTGGTTAATTTAAATCATTTATTAAAACATAGGAATTTAATTAGAAAGTTTAACCCAGAAATAATTTTACTGTTTTATTAAAGCAGACAAATCAGTCGATTCCATTGACTGAAAATAAGTCACTCCGAATGACTGATTAATCTTTCAAAAAGACTGTTTTGTCAGTGCAAGTGAGTGAGTTTTAAGTCGAAGCCAGCTCAATTAATTTAATTAGTCAAATTTTAACTGATTTAAATTTAGAGTGCAACTGGTAAAATATATTTCCTCTCATTCAAAATGGATTTCGTCTTGAATTTTTTTGATTTGTATCTGATTTTAATAGCAGTGGATTTCAATAAATTATTGTTTTTTCTAGGAAAATAAGGTACGCACATATATGTTCGTAGATTGAATGCCAAAAAAATCCTTTGCTCCCATTCAATTGGGCAACTTTGACGATATTTCACGATAGTCATCGTCATGAAGCACTGGGAATACGCAAATGGGGGAAATATTTCGACTATATAAAGCCATGAAAGACATCTCAAAATCATTCAACGTTCAACATGGTATCCCTGAGAACAGTTTCTGTCTTTTCGCTAGTGTGCATTGTTGCATTTTCTCAGATGGCCGGTTCTGACGCCGATGATGGAGGCAAAGGTGGAGGCGGTGGCTTTGGCGGTGGCGGTGGCGGTAGCGGTGGCTATGGCGGTGGCGGTAGCGGTGGCTATGGCGGTGGCGGAGGCGGAGGCGGAGGCGGAGGCTATGGCCATGATCACAGTCACGGTCACGGTCACGATCACGATCACGGTCACAAAGGTTGCGGAGAGGATGGACACCATTGTCCCCCTACTTAATAGTTGTCAACTTTCCGATTGCAGTGGTGAGTGAAAAATTCAAAAATCTTTTATTTTGGCATTTAATAATACATTTCAGATAGAAACGATACATAATATTTTTATGATTTATATATTTTCATAAATAAAGGGATCTGTACCTGTTTTTGATTATTTTCCAATTAATAAATATGATGAGTGGATTATCCCTCAAAGTAAGACAAGTCTCCTTTAGATGTTAGTGAGATCTTCAAAATTGCATACTTTCAAATTGAATGCCTTAGTTGTCATTAAATAATAATATTCAGAAAAAATTAACAATAGTTATTTCTTTAAAATAAATGTTTAAGTTAATGAATTTTAAATTGGCACATTTAAAAATCTATACACTGCCCAAAGCAAATATAATTTAATTATGATCGAGTATACCCTTTGGAGCAAGACCCTCAACAAATATGTGCTCTTATTATCATAACATCCCACTGTATTTTTCAGAATTGTATAAGAAAAACTCTTTTTTTTTTTGTTTTTCAGAATGAATGACACCTTCTTCGTGAAACCTTTCACGGTTTGAATCAATTCGAGCTGTTGAGCTGCAATCGGACAACAACAAAATTAATTTACAACTTTTCTTTCTCACTGAACCTTTTAATATCATGATTGTTACTTATTGTATTGACAACTAATAATATAATTTCAATTCAGTATAAGGTAGAAAATACTCGTCAAGGATGGGTTTTCTATCTGTTAATGTTAAAAAATGGTGTGCATAATAAATTTGAAAAAAATATCTACACGTTTCATTTTTCCTTCATAAAACATTATTGAAACTATAATTAATTGAAAGTAATTAGAAGACTGACAGAAAAATGTTGGCAAAGCGGCGCACTTGGGACAAATAGAGTTATAAAATAAATTGGATATCCATTAGAATAATGTTTTTTTTTAAATCTTGTTTTGCGTGCGTGAAGAAATATTTTCCATTGTATTTGGTGTTCTGTCACTAGGCCTGATGAGGGGGAGGGGGGGAGTAACGGGGAGATTCTTCCCGGGCCCAGAGTTTTCATCAGCCTGAATAATAAATAACGACAAAAGAATAATTGAGGACTTCATTTGTTATTGTATCCTTTGCTAGTAGAAGCGAAAATTACTTCTTAGATATAGAGCGAAATAATTTTTTTCATTCAACTGAATTCCTATTATTTAGAAAACTGCTGATATAATCTTCACAAAAGAGAATACAGACGTAGAAATGACCATACCACATTTTTCAGGTCGATGTTCCTCGAAGTTCCTCGAAGCTTACCTCAAAGGTAAAACTGAATGAGATGGAAGAAATATGATAGAAAGAATCATCCATCAATATTATTCAAAGGAGGATAAGGTTTTATCGAAAAATATTCCTTTTTGTAGAAGAATACTTAATTTTTATTCGAAAACTCTTCTATTCCGCGCGACGCTATTGGCCACAAAGTATTTTTTTGTGTTTGTGTGAAAGACTATCTAAATCTAGTCTAGTCGTTGCACAAACCCAAAGTTGGTACAAACTAATTTTATAAACAAATAGACATCTGTAGAACTTTTTTATGATAAAATATTTTCTCTTCATTAAAAATAGCGTTTTGAACAGTTTTCGAAATGCAAAGAATTTTTACACACAAATTATTTTTATTGATGAAATTATATTCAGAAATGCTGTTGTCCATTGTTTTCAGAGTATAAACCACAGAGTTTTTAATTTTTACATTTTTTCGTCTGTCGTTGTCGCTCTTGTTGTCGTCGTCGTCGTTGTCGTCTGCATACCGGATAACTTTTGAAAGACTAATCGGATTTGATTGCGCTTTGGCACATATTATTGGGGACCTGAAAGAGAGATCAAGTTCGGTAACCAGAATTTTTTGACTAACGGTTCTGGTTTTAACCATACAAAAAACTAATGAAAAATAAAAAATTCCATTCAGCGGTCAAACTATGCAAGATTCGAAAAAAGATGAATTAACAAAAATTAAGCACCTTAAAAACAGCTACGAATTTGTTTATTGATCACTGTTAAATGGGACCTGTAGTTTTTGTTTTATCCGTAAAGGCATCATTAAGAATAAAATATTACATTTTTCGACAAACGACACAAACTACGAAAAAAGTTAATAAACAGAAGTTGTTCACCCAAAAAATACCTACAAATTTGTTAATAATTATTTTTTGATTGGACGCGTAGTATTTGTTTCAATCAGAAAAAATAACATTAAAAATAAGAAAAATCCAATTTTTGGAAAAACGACACGACGTACAGAAAAAATTTAATTCAATACCACTCATTTTTTGATAGGACGCGTAATTTTTGTTTAAATCGTAAAAAATAACATTTAAAATAAAATAATTAAATTTTTGAACAAACGACAGAAGTTACAAAAAAAAATGATTGAAAACACTTGTTCACCCAGAAAAGAACTAAAAATTTGTTATCATTTATTTCTTGATAGAATGTTTAATGTTTGTTTCAAACGTGAAAATAACATTGAAAATAAAAAAATTAAATTTTTGGAAAAACGACACAAGGTACGGAAAAAATTAATAAACAGTTGTTGTTCAACTGAAAAAGATTTACAAATTTGTTATAAATGTTTGCTATATAAATACAGTAGAAATAAAAAAAAACTTTTTGTAAAAGCGACACAAGCTACCATAACATTTTAGTTGACAGACAAAATTTTTCGCCTGAATTTTATCTACAAATTTTCTTACAACCACTTTACGCTAGGATGTGTATTTTCTGTTTAAATCGTGGAAAATCACATTGAAAAAAAAAATTACATTTTTGGAAAAATGACACAAGATGCAATAAAATGTTCAATAACAAAATTGTTTTTGCTTCCTCATAGAGGAAGCTTTGTAATGGTAACATTTTCCAAAATTTTTGAATTCATTTAATTGAACCTTCCCCAATTTAAAAATGTCTAAGACAATGTTCTAAGCAAATGTCCGGATGTGTGTGTGTGTGTGTGTGGATGTGTGGATGTCACGCTTTTTTGTGGACACGATAAGTTGAAAACGGTTGCAGATAAATTGATGAAATTTGAAGGGCTTATTTTCCCGACTAATATCTTGAAACTGACCGAAGGATTTCTAAAAATATTTGTTGCATTTTTTCTGAGCACTAAATAATATTTGAAAAATCGTTTTTTTTTATAGTAAAACTTTTTTCATTAACATAATTCAAAGTTGATGCAATAATATAAAAGATTCCTTGGTTCGAGACGAATCGATTGACCTATAATATTAATATATTTTATTAAAGCGTAGGGAAGTTATGGTAATTTATATATTTTGAAAATCGGTTTTTTATAGTAAAACTTTTTTCATTAACATAATTCAAAGTTGATGCAAGAACAGAAAAGATGTGTTCATTCAAGTCGAATCGATTGACCTATAATATTAATACATTTTATTGAAGAGTAAGGAAGCTATGGTAATGCATAATATTTGAAAAATCGGTTTTTTATAGTAAAACTTTTTTCAGTGACGTAATTCAAAGTTGATGCAAGAACAGAAAAGATGTGTTGATTCGAGTCGAATCGATTGACCTATAATATTAATACATTTTATTGAAGAGTAATGATGCTATGGTAATGCATATTTGAAAATCGGTTTTTTATAGTAAAACTTTTTTCACTAACATAATTCAAAGTTGATGCAAGAACAGAAAAGATGTGTTGATTCGAGTCGAATCGATTGACCTATAATATTAATATATTCTATTGAAGAGTAACGATGCAATGGTAATGTATAATATTTGAAAATCGGTTTTTTATAGTAAAACTTTTTTCACTGACATAATTCAAAGTTGATGCAAGAACAGAAAAGATGTGTTTATTCAAGTCGAATCGATTGACCTATAATATTAATAAATTTTATTGAAGAGTAAGGAAGCTATGGTAATGCATAATATTTGAAAATACGGTTTTTTATAGTGAAAGTTTTTTCTTCAACATAATTCAAAGTTGATGCAAGAATATAAAAGATTCATTGGTTCAAGACGAATCGATTGACCAATAGCATTTATAATATTTGAGTCATCTGTTTCAAACAGAACAACTTTTTTCATCGACATAATTCAAAGCTGACGCGTGAATAGAAAAGACTTTTTGATCATAAATTTGCAAATAGAGTAATTCTGACAATTTTTGTAAAGAAATCATAAAGCTGGGAAAGGGATAGAGTGCGACAGAACTTTTCCCTTCCCTTTTCCAGCTCAAAAAATCATCATTTCGAATACAAAATTTGATTTGTCTGATTTGTCTTTGTGTTACAAATTTTTTTTGTATTATTTTGTAGTTTTCCATTTTTTGTACGTTTCTATTTTTAAATTGATCGAAATGAAGACTTTGGTTTGTCTATTATTGAAAAAAATAACTAATGCTTCCTCTATGAGGAAGCAAATACATTTGCTAACGGGAAGCAAAGTGCTCGTGAAATGAGCACCATATAATTATAAATACAAACAAAGTGGAGACACTCGAGATCGAATTCACAGCTAGTTTTTAATAGTATGCGCACTTTTTTTAATTTTAAAAACAAGATAACTAAAATACGTCTGTTTCAATATAAATGCATATTTTGAATTGTAATAATATAAATTTATTCAACTGATATATTTTTCAGGGTAGCTGAGAATAAAAATTAATGCAAAATAAGGAACAAATATTAAATGTATCATGAAAAATAAAACGTGTACTTCATTTTGCCACATTTGAATTACCATTCCCAGACCGAGGTACAGAAACAAATTTAATATACATTTGATAGAATAGAGTTGAACATAATGTAGAAAAGTTCGCATTTTGGAAAAAATCGAGTGCGAATCGCGAGATGCGTGATGAGAATGTGTTCTTCAAAGCCGAAGGAGCTTTAACAAAAGAGAATTCATAATCACTAAATCACAGTTGTCGATACTTTTAACTTTAGTTTTAAAAACTCTGTGCACAAATGTAGGGCAAGTATGAAGATTGAGCGCGTAGCGCGAGGCAAATACATTATCGAGCGCGAAGCTCGAGATAAATATATTACCGAGCGCGAAGCGGGAGATCCAAGATACGCGCTCCCTAGGTGCGCTCAATCTGGCGAGCGAAACGAGTCGCGCGCAATGAAAATGTGCCCCCGCACGTCGGGCAGAATTCTTTACTTGGAAACAAGTTTATTATATAACCAACAATAATTTTAAACTTATATATTTTGTTCTCAGGGAAACGACTGCAGGAACCTTAAAGTAATAGTAAAACCAAACTTTCAAGGAGAAAATGTATTTTATACACCCGATCCACGGATTGGATATTGTGTCCTCGAGGAACCGACTACAGGAACTCCAAAGTACTGTAAAACCAAAGTTCTCCGGATAAAATGTGTTTTATACACCTAGTGTACGGATTGCATGTCGTATCCTCCAGGAAATTATTGCAGGAATTCATTTTTCAGCACCTCCTAAAAGTGAATTCCATCGTTAATTCTAGTTTTTTTTAAGATTCTGATTTTTTACTCTCTAAAGCTTATAGTGGATAAGCGTATCGTACTAGACCGGCAATCTGATTAAACCTGGATTCAAATCCTAACAGAACTAGGGAGGATTATTTTGAAATAATATTAGCTTAATTTTTTCACACTCTTACACTATATTCTGAGAATTAAAGGTAAACGTCACAAGTAATCACTTGCTCTTCAATAATTCTTCTTTAATTTCGTGAAAATTCAGTCTTCTGTCGAGATTCGGAACGAATTCTGCAATCTATGAAAATTCTGCTGCATATTTTTCTGTAGAAATTCTGCAGAATTTCTACAGATATTCCGCAAATTTTTTACATGGGGTAGTGGGGTACTTTAAACTCAAAACTGACATCCATTTCTTCTCTATCTCTTACACTTTAAGAGATATTTTCATTTTAAAATATGGTTTCAATTTCCATGTGGAAGGAGTTTCAAATTTCCACATGTCTGGATATTTTCACATGGATTTCCGTGTAAATTTTTACAGGAAATTTAGCACGGAGTTAGCCTGGATATTTTCACCTAACGGTATCATATCAGAGAAACCTACTTGTTTTTGTTTGAGTTCAGTCACCGAAGTGACCTTGAGACGTTATCAAGGTGTTAACCGGGGTTCTGTGACCTACAGCGTATAGAGTTCTGGCTGACTAAAATGCGTTTTTACTTAAAAAGCTGTTGTCATTTATGATAGACGATTGAAATAATTTCCCAATATAATCACCTCAAAATACAAGGTTCTCAACTTTTCATTTAAACCCTGCTAGAAGTTTCTAGAACGTCAGATTCGCACCCTACGCTGCTTTTAACAAATAGTCAAAAAGGCTAATTTAAAAAAAAAACTTGACCTGATTGAACAAATATGACACCAGATTCGGATTCATCGACACTGAAAACATATAGATATGGTGGTCTGGTTTAGTGGATATGCAATTTTTTCTGCGCCTGTGATAAATAATGACAAGATAGGAATTAAGAACTTCATTTTTTATTGTTTCTATTGTTAGTAAAAGCGCAATGTATACTTCTTAGACAGAGTAATATAAAGTGGAATAATTTTTCTTCTAAACACCTATTTCCTATGTTTTATAAATTATTATAAATTCTGCTTATGTTATCTGCATAAAAGAGAAAATCTACGAAGAAACCAAACTACTAAACTGCATTTTTCACTTCTCCAATAAGCAGTGGATATGTTGACAAAATAAAATATTTTTTCTAGTCGGAATTCATGACTAGATGCACTAACAAGACTCACATATTATATTTCACAACAATTTTCACGCAATATACACGGTGTCCCATTTTAATCTATCACCCCATATATCTTCTAAAATACTTTATCTACGGAAAAATGGTTCGGACAAAGGTTAAACAGGACCGAGGGGGACAGAGGACTGTACCATCAATTTTGACCTTGAGGTCAATTTTGAAGGTCGTTTGAGGGTCAAGATGACTTTTTTAAAATGGAAACCCCTATTTTTGACTTCGGATTTGAAAAGAGCGGAAAATTTTACTTGAAAAATGTCTTATGAGAAATTTGCTTTTGTGAACTTAGAAAGGTCAAATATCAAGGTAAAATGTTTAAAAAACGGTCATATGCCCTTTTTTGAAATTAATTGATGTTCTGAGAATAGCAAACCTTTACGATGCTTTTAACAAGTCGGTAGAATGTAAAAATGTGAACCACCTTGACCATCTTGACCTGCAGGTAAATTGTCAAGGTCATTTAAAGGTTAAAAGTCAAAAAAAGTCTTTTGAAGAGAAGTCAAATGAAGGGCAACTGTTTAAAAAGCTCTTAGAACATTACTTTTAGCGTTACCCGGAAACAACGACGTTTAAACAAATAATTATTATTTGTAGCTATCTTCTTCTATATTAATACTAGATAAATGCAGTTTTGCCAGAAATTTTTTAATTTATCCACTTTTCAGTTGGAGTGAAGTACACTAGAGGCTGGGATTCAACCAGGCCGGATTTACGGGTGCGTTTCGCTAGCACCTCCACAACGGAATTTGTATATTTTCTTTATGCTACAATTTTTGGAGGTGCTGTTTGCCAGCACCTCTAAAAATTATCCCTATCACATTTAACGTATCAAGTCTCAGTTACCTTCAAATAAAACCCCAGAAAATTAAAAATTAAAAATAATCACCCAAACAACTTTCCAAGATTCTAGTTAATATATCTATCTTCGCAGAAATGTTCCACGACGCATAGGAACTGCCCCTATCACATATAACGTAACAAGTCACAGCTGCCTTCAACTAAAACCGCCAAAAAATTGGAAATAAAAAATAATTACTTCAGACAACTTTGCAGGACCCTAGTTAAAAAAAATATATATCCCCACAGTAAAATCACACAGCCGCTAGGAACTGCCCTTATCACATTTCACGAACCAAGTCACAGTTGCCTTCAACTGAAACCGTCAAAAAATTTTGAAATAAAAAATAATTCATTTAAACAACTTTTCAAGACTCTAGTCAATACATATATATTGTGACGTGGTATTCTATACCACGCCCGAATTAAATGAATATTCACGCCCAATCAACTTAAATTCAAATTCATCAATAAACTATACCTGGTCGAGCACAGACTCCATTCATGAACTGTCATAGGACAGGAACCTCGACAGGGATACCCTTTTGCCATAAAACAACCCCTCGAAGCCTAGGGATTGTCACTCGGCTGCTCCGAACCGTCAACAGACTGGGGGGAACGAATGTTAATTTAAAAATACATCCACTAATGCTACAAACTTTTCTTGTATTTTGTTTACTAGGCACTCTCAGGACCGGCTTCGCCGGCTGTCACATAACACAACACCACACAACACGGCTATGCTATCGTGACTGCACTCTACACACACTTAAAACGTGGTAAACTGGGAGAGTTGCCACCGGCTGTTATGTTCCGAACTGTCAACATACGAGCAGCTGGTAATTTTGAGCGCGCACTACGTGCAGTAGGTGTGCCGGAATAGTGTTTGCGTCGCGCCCGCATCACAGGTTAGTGAAGTGACTCGCCATAGACTATAGACTAGGCGAGCGAGCGAAATAGATCAAATGGCGAGTCACGGTAGGACACTCTCATATGAATGCGCCTTTACACATCTTAGCTAAGGGTAGTTGCGGGTCTGTGCACGCAACCCATGGCCTAAGCGCCAAAATTGTAGTCCGCGTCGTCGGCCTTCACTCTGTGTGCGACCATTGGTATTAGTACCACGTACATTGTCTAGCTCTGAAATAAATTGTGGAAAGGCTATTGAGACTGTCTTGGGCGTGACGCCCTTTGTGAAACAAAAAATCGCTAATGCGAACTACTTTTAGAACTGAAAGCACTAAAAGACTATAGAGGCTATTGTTTGGGCGTGACGCCTTTTTACTGATCATTTGTGAAAAGTCTAGGAAAGTACAAAGGTATGTGTCCTCATTCTCGCCTTCTTGAATTAAGCAAAGTGTAGCCGAAAATTTAGTGTGGTGGGGGACAACTTATAGTATTGAAATTGTGCAAATTATTGACCTAATCACATAAAATTATAATCTTCAGTCTGTGCGTTCGGGAGCATTAGGCGTTCGATCGTACAAGATGGCGGTGACCTTAAATGACCTTTCGTGTCAGCAATGGGCTGCCACGCTGGAAGATTGCTAATGAACAGATCAAATAAGTAACCTAGTGACATAAAATTATAAAATCAAATCTGTGTGTTAGGGAGCATGAGGTTTACGATCGTCCAAGATGGCGGTGACCTTAAATGACCTTTCATGTCAGTCATGGACCGCCATACTGGAAGGTCGGTATAAAACCGTCCAAATACTTAGAGTAGGGATATACATTCATGATCTAAAGGTAAGAAAGGTTATAGAATTAGCTCGTCTTACCAACAATGAGAGAGGTGGTAAAGTGAGTTTTGTTTACCATGGGTTCATTTTCCTAAAAATGTAATTTGTTTATCCTTGCTCAGATTTTTCCTAAACCTACCCCTCTCTGTGTTGAGCTAATGGGGAGTAAGGTACGCTAAAGTGGCGAGAAGCCTATTCCTTAAAATGAGGAACCTATCAGTCCAGTAAAAGGTAGTAATTTGAAGTAACGTAACTTAGGACCTTTTGGTCGTTTGGGTTCTTAGTGTTTTAAACGATCTGGCGCCCTTCAGGCATAAAAGCATATTAATTTAACTGAAATTAAGTGGCCAATAAACCAGTAGGTCAATAGGTGGCTCTGCTTTTATGAAGAATACTAAACTTACTAATTTCTATAAATTCTGATTCAGTATTGGCTCAGGCATGGCCAGTAGAAAATGACATAGAAGTACGGATGTCTGATTCGCCTATGCTTCAGCCAATTATATCACTAATATACAACTTGAAAAGTCAAGGTTATAATATATATAGATAAACGTTTATTTTTTAACCTGCTGGCCTTAAAAAATTGACTTGCTTACACTTCCATTTTTTCACAGAATTTTCTTAAAACTAACCCTTAAAACTAACATCCTTCCACACCTTATCTCTAACGCCGCTCGCTCTTATCGCATTGCCTCGCATTACCAAACTCTGCCTCCGCGGCTAATACCTAATACTTATCTACTATTTACAATATTTACATTTACTTATATTTACTTCCTCCTCTATTTACAATCTTTCCTTCTCCATTCCTCTTCCTCCTTCCTTCTCTTCTTCTCCATCTTACCCAAGACTCCCTTCACCCATGCTACTGCCCTTTTGTCCCCCCTTTCATGCATAAATACCTCCATGCTTATCCCACTCCTTTCCACCTCTACGCATTCCTCCAACCAGTGCTCCACTCTTGCCTCCCCCTTCCCACATAGTTCACACATCCTCTTTTCCCTAG
>CAKNYM010052377.1:87046-98125 GCA_932195095.1 Andricus curvator
ATATATATATATATATATATATATATATATATATATATATATATATGATTCACTCGGCGAGGAAGGGAGTAATGTGAGGAAGGAGGTATGCTGCTCCGAGCCAACTTTGCTAATCAATCTCTCTAGCGATCACCTCTGGGCACCCTGTCATTTACTTTATCTTGATACGCTTGTTTCGTCAGTCGTTCATCTTTCGTTCTCTCAACATGCCCGAACCACCTTAACTGATTTCTTTGCCATATATACAGGGTGTTTTTTTTAACATGGGACATCGAAATGTCTCAAAAAATACGCATCCTATGAAAAAAATATCCGTAATAAAAACTTTTTATTTCCGAGGGGGAAAAGCGACTTTGAAATAATTTACCCCCCCCCCCCCAGGAGGCAGGAGTAGGGGTAACTTTGTAATTTCAAATGGGAACCCCAATTTTTTATCACAGATTCAGATTTTCCTTTATGAAATACGTGAGCTTTATTCGAAAATTTTTTGTCGATGTATATTTATATATATATATATATATATATATATATATATATATACTTATGTCTCTTCTGCACCACATTCTTTAAGGATTATCCCGTTTCTCACTTTGCCCATCAGTGTTTTCCCGCATATTATGCGCAGACATTTCGTGCCAATCGCGTTAATTTTAATCTCATCCTTTTCTAGACAGTTCCATGTCGCGCTACCATATAGCACAGTCGGTATAAATATAGAATTATGTATTGCCATTTTAGCTTTATTTGATATATTTTCACTTCTGAAAATGGGTCCTGCTCTGCCGATAACCTTCTTACGCTCGTTTATGCGCCTATCTAACTCCGCATCTATCTTTCCGTCACTAGTGAATAGGCTACCAAGATATACGTACTTATCAACTTGTTCTATTCTCTCATCATTTAAGACAATGTTGCATATTGTTTTCTCACTCTTTCCTTCAAACACCATAATTTTTTTTATTCACGTCAATTTTGAGGCCCATGTTCTTCATGCTTGTATTCAGTTTGTTCAACATTCTTTGCAAGTCTTCGATTGATTCTGCCATGACAACCTTATCATCTGTGAACGCTACACACGTACTCTTACTGTTTCGAGACCTACACCTTCTTCGTCGAAGAGGGCCATTCTCAGACACTTGTCCATGAATATAATAAATAGCCATGAGAACATAACGCATCCTTGTCTGACACCTTGCATAATATCAAACCAGTCACTTATTTTATTTCTTCCACCTTGTCAAATGCTTTTTCTAGGTCAACAAAAGCACAGAAAACTTTCTTTCCTACTCTCAAACTTTTTTCTGTGATCTGTCTTAAGCTAAACATTTGATCCGTATATGATCTTCCTGGCATAAATGCACTCTGGACTTCCCATATCTTTTCTTCTTTTATTTTTATTACCCTACGAATAAGTATTTTTGAGTATATTTTACTTACGGTACTTAATAAGCTGATACCTCTGCAGCCTTACCGTTTTTTAAGTTCTTAATTATATCCCTAACCTCAGTGACATAAACTTTCTCAATTGAGTTTTCTAACGCATCATGGTCTATACCGCAGTTCTGGTGCCGTGTAGCTTCATCTCCTACTAATTCTTTGAAAGAGTTGTTTAAGCGTGTAGTATCCCGTCTGTATCATATACTATTTCGCCCTTGTTATTTCTCATGCTGATAATCTCTGTACTTCTACTTCCCGTCGTCCTTTTAAATAATAGTTACTTGCTTCTTTCAAAATCGTTTTGTATTTTCTTCTCCTCTTCTGTTCTGATTTTATCTTTACTTTTCTTGACTATTCGCTTAACTTTCCTCTTTTTGTGTCTGTAATCATTTTCAAGTCTATTTCTCTCCTCGTCGGTAAGACCTGCGATGTTCAACGTTCTCTCGTACGCTTCTTTCTTTTTTTGTCGGGCTGCCTCAATTTCATCATTCCACCATGCATCACCAGACTTTCTTCCTACAACCGCCGTACCACACACTTCAGTCGCAGTTTTAACAATGATATCCCGTAGAATAGTCAATGCGCCCTCTATATATTTATTGCTTATGAACGCTTCCCAAGTTACCCTATCTATGCGTTCGTTTAACTTATTCTGAAAATCTATCGGCACTTCCGGTTTCTGTAAATTTTCAATCTTGTTTCGCGTTTGTTTCATTTCGTTCTCTTTGTTCTCCATCCCCGCCCTAAGTTTATTCTGGAGACTAGAAGGTAATGGTCAGTATTGCATTCAGAGCCCCTCATGACTCTTGTATCTTTTACTAGTTCTCTTAGTCTTTCATCCGCAATAACGAAGTCAATACTGTGGCTATTTCCTTTAAGCCAGTTGTACATGTGGATCATTTTATGTCTAAATCAAGTATTTGTAATAAATAACCCTTTTCTAAGCATAAGCTAGCTAATCTGTCTCCGTTACCATTTTTTCTTCTTGGATCCCCGAAATTACCTAGCACCCTGTCTTTTCCCTCACGATGGATGTCAACCCATCCATTCATATCACCTAGTAGAATGATTCTCTCACCATGATCGCAAATACTTATTGTATCATATAAAGTGTCCCAGAAGGCGTCTCTTACTTCTCTCGGATCACACTCAACTGGGACGTAGCACGCTATGATAAATAATAATCTTCTGATTCCTATTTTCATTCTAACCCACAGCAATCTGGGATATACATATCCTTGATCTCCGAGTTGCTGCTTCGCTCTTTCCTTCATAATAATCAAGCCGACTCCTTGGCTACCATGTGAGTCACTATCTACTCCTGACCATATTTCCAATCCGCCTTCCAGCACCCCATTTTTTATGTTTCTACTTTCGCATCATTTTTCTTTGTTTCAGGTACACATAAAATATCTAGCTTCCTTGCGGTCATGGTTTCTCGTAATTCTCTTATCTTAAGATCATTCACCATTCTAGCATTCCAAAGACCCAGTCTCCATTCATCGCCTAAAACTTGACCTTGGCATTTACCGTGTGCACGCATTTCGTCAATCAAAGTTTCAGTCCGTTCCGAGGCTATTTTCGTATGATGGAGAGTCTAGTTATAACATCAGTCTCACCAAACTTCGGTTAATGAGGGGGGGAGTGGTTTAAGAACAGAACTGGAACTGAGAGAATCGCAGTTGGTTGATATTTTATTCTGAGAAGGTCGCCCATCTTCAGAAGCGTTGTATTAGATGACAGTTCATATGATCCCATCTGCCAATTCCCGGCCTGCCTCTAGGCATGGAACCAAAAAGCAGGAAAAAGTTATATATATATACATATATATACGGTGTCCCATTTTAATCTATCACCCCAAATATCTTCTAAAATACTTTATCTACGAAAAAATAGTTCGGACAAAGGTTAACCAGGACCGAGGAGGACAGAGGACTGTACCATCAATTTTGACCTTGAGGTCAATTTTGAAGGTCACTTGAGGGTCAAGATGACTTTTTTAAATGGAAACCCCTATTTTTTACTCCGGATTTGAAAAGATCGGAAAATTTTACGTCAAAAATGTCTCATGAGAAATTTGCTTTTGTGACCTTAGAAAGGTGAAATATCAAGGTAAAGTGTTTAACAAACGGTCATATGCCCTTTTTCGAAATTAATTGATGTTCTGAGAATAGCAAACCTTTAAGATGCTTTTAACAAGTCGATAGAATGTAAAAATGTGAACCACCTTGACCATCTTGACCTGGAGGTAAATTGTCAAGGTCATTTAAAGGTTAAAAGTCAAAAAAAGTCTTTTGAAGAGAAGTCAAATGAAGGGGAACTGTTTAAAAAGCTCTTAGAACCTTACTTTTAGCGTTACCCGGAAACAACGACGTGGACGTAGTAAGTTCTGTTTCCTTTGGGGTGCTTATTTACCGTGAGTCCCCTTGCCTCTGACGTTTGGGGTGCCTGTTTACCGTGAGTCCCCTTGCCTCTCACCATTGCTACCTGCGTTACAATCAGCCACGGATGAAAGGTTCAAAATGCTCTCCATTAGCTTCAAGACACAAACGTAGACGTCTTTCAAAACCGTCTACAGTTTTGAGCAAAGTTTCTCGAGAAATGGCTGCGCAGGCTGTCCGAATCCTTTCCATCAGATCTTCTCTTGTTGTAGGTCGCTGAGCAAAAACTACATTTTTAATATAACCCCATAGAAAGAAATCAGGTGATGTTAGATCTGGTGAGCAGGCGGGCCATTCAATTGGACCTCATCTTCCAATCCATCTCTCATTGAATTGTAAGTTCAAAAACTCTTGTACGATGAGTGCAAAATGTGGCGGAGCACCATCTTGTTGAAACCACATTCTTTGTTTTGTTGCTAAGTTAACGTTCTCCAATAGTCCTGGTAAATGGTCCCTTAACAACTCTAGGTATGTATGTCTGTCAACGTTTCCGTCAAAAAAGTAGGGTCCAATTAAATAGCCATTTACTATTCCGCACCACACCATAACACTCCATAGATGTTGATGATCCATCGGTCTGTACCAGTGAGGATTTTCGTCCGACCAATAATGACAGTTATGTCTATTGAGCTGTCCATCGCTGTAGAATTGACTTCCATCTGAGAAAAGTACATATCGAAAAAAACTAGGATCATTCTGTACCATCTGCAAAGCCCATTGACAAAAATTAAAACGCGCTAAAATATGATGGGGCCTGAGGGCTTACGTTAGAGTAATGTGGTAAGCATGATAGTTCAGAGATCTTAAAATTCTTGATACTGTTGTACATGGTATACCTATCTCTCTTTCAATTTATCGAGTACTGATTTGTGGATCAATATGAACGGCTGCTATAACAGTTAGAGCTCGTGCATCATTTTCGTCGTACTATGTATGTTTGCCTTCACGAAGAAGAATCCCATTGCGAGCTCTTTCAGTCAAAGTTCTTATTTTTAGTCTGGAAGGATGTCTTCTATCTGGAAACCGTTCAGCGTAAACTCTTGATGCAGCGGCGATGCAGTAGGCAAGGGGACTCACGGTAAACAAGCACCTCAAACGTGAGAGGCAAGGGGATTCACGGTAAATAAGCACCCCAAAGGAAACAGAACTTACTACGTCCACGTCGTTGTTTCCGGGTAACGCTAAAAGTAAGGTTCTAAGAGCTTTTTAAACAGTTGCCCTTCATTTGACTTCTCTTCAAAAGACTTTTTTTGACTTTTAACCTTTAAATGACTTTGACAATTTACCTGAAGGTCAAGATGATCAAGGTGGTTCACATTTTTAAATTCTATCGACTTGTTAAAAGCATCTTAAAGGTTTGCTATTCTCAGAACATCAACTAATTTCAAAAAGGGGCATATGACCGTTTTTTAAACACTTTACCTTGATATTTGACCTTTCTAAGGTCACAAAAGCAAATTTCTCATAAGATATTTTTGACGTAAAATTTTCCGCTATTTTCAAATCCGGAGTCAAAAATAGGGGTTTCCATTTTTAAAAGTCATCTTGAACCTCAAATGACCTTCAAAATTGACCTCAAGGTAAAAATTGATGGTATAGTCCTCTGTCCCCCTCGGTCCTGGTTAACCTTTGTCCGAATCATTTTTTCGTAGATAAAGTATTTTAGAAGATATTTGGGGTGATAGATCAAAATGGTATGGTGTATATTTAAAAACAATATTTTATAATGACTTTTTAAATATTACGTACAGTTGTGAATTATTACACAAAGAAACGTCTTACTTGTCGATCATAGTTTGGGATATATTAGCCCGAAAGGAATTTGCCTTACTTGTATAATAAAATATATCAAAAGAATGTTTATTTATTTCTTGTTCTTTTTTAGGCGAAATATTAACTTTTTTATTTTTTAATCAACTATTGATATTTAGTTTGACGATGAAATAACTTTTCTAAGATCAATGGGGGTTAAAAAATAGGTGCAAAAAATTTATTTATTTTTCAAGCTCTTTAAGGAGTAAATCTTAAATAAAAAATTATAAGACAAATTTATTGGTTTCTCTAGCTCTTCAATGATTAAGTGATTCATAAGGTTAAAAAATAAATGCATTTGTTGTTTTTTTTTAAACCTCATTGTAGTATTATACTAAACAAATAGTAGCTGACTGTGCAATATAACAGTAAAATGAGACAATTGGTTGAGTAGGTTGCATGATCCTAATGGGGAAATATAAATTTCAGAACTTGGCCCTTGCCATCTTCGCCCACGGTTGTGCCATGGTATTGTTATACCCTTGCAGTGTTCACATACACTTGTACTATTGTAATATTGTACAATCTGAATATTAGCTAATTCTTCAATATAACAGTGAAATTAGAAAAACTTTATTAAATATTGCAAGGTCACGACAAGAAAATATCAATTTCAGAACTTGTTTCTTGCAATGTTCACCGACGCACCAAATAGGAGCTGATTCTCCAATATAGAAGTAAAATGAGACTAGGGCCGTGAATTTTCCATCCACGGTTGTCCCATTGTAGTGTTACATCCTTGCAATGTTCACCAGCTCTTTTCCCATTGTATTATTATAATGACGAAATAGGAGTTAATTCTTCAATATACATTGTTTGATCAATATAACACAACAATGGTACAACCGTAGTTGAACATTGCAGGTGTGGAAGTATAAATTTTAGGCTGTGTCTAGTCATCAAAAAAAATTAGGGTAGTTGGAAAAGGGTATGTGCTATAGTCATCCCGAAAATTTGGGACGACCAGCTAAGCTTATGAAATATATTTGACTACTCATCCCGAATTTCGGGACGAGACACCTAGTAAATTTTGACCCAAATCTGGATGAGAAATTGCTTAATGTTGTGTATCTTAGGTTATTTTTTGGAGAATTGCCTATAGAATTACATTTTAAGTTTGTTGCAAAATTGTGCAAAGTACACTGTAAGGTAATTTGTACCAAAATACACTAGAAAGAATGGTTTGTTACAATGACAATTGTTTGAAACTATTTTTTGAAAGAATTATGTAAAAAGTAAAACTTCCCCCTCTTTCGAATACTTATAAACCTCATTAAAAAGTACGTTTTTTCCAAAAATGCCTTAAAACGAAAAAAATTGAGTTAATTGCGTCTATCTTCCAAAATTTCACAGAGTTGAATAAAAAGACATTATTTAAAAATTCTCTTACATGACCATAACAATTAAGAAAATTATGTCCCTTCAAAAATTTCGCAAATCAATGTAAAAGTACATTTTACTTCAAAAATTCTTCTAAAAAATTGAGTTAATTATGTCCGTCTTCAAAAATTTCGCAAATTCCAATCAAAGTACATTTTTCCTCAAAAATTCTTCTAAAAAATTGAGTATTTTATGTCTGTCTTCAAACATTTTGTAAAGTCCGAAAAAAAACTTTTTTCGTCACTGCTCTTGTCAAAGCGAGAAAATAGAAATAAATTCTGTCCATCTTCGAAAATTTCGCAAAGTCCATTAAAGAACTTTTTCCTCTACTAATTCTCTTGAAAAAGAGCGAAAAAAGAAGTCAGTTGTGTCCATCTTCAAAAAAGTTGCAGATTCCATTAAAAGTACATTTGTCTTTAACCAATTTAAAAAAAAGTACTTTTTTCGAAAATTCTCTGGAAAAATGGAGCTAATCATGGCAGACAGGAGAAATAATATTGTGATAAGAGGGTTGAAGCTAAAGAGCGGGCAAGAAAGGGAGGGCGTGGAAGCGCTGCTACAGAGCATAGGGTGGGTTAAAGGCATGATAAGGAAAGTTAGTTTGGAGGGGAGAAAGGAGAAGGAAGTGGCGGTTGTGGAGTTGGAGAGCTGGAAATAGAAGTTGGGGGTAATGCGAAATAAGAATAGGATAAATGATAAGGGATTTTTCATCAATCACGATTTGACGAGAAAGGAAAGGGATGTGCAGAGAATGCTGTACGACAGGGCTAGGAGGGAGAAGGGTGAAGGGAGATCGGCGAATGTAGGATATCGGAAAATAAAAGTAGACGAAAAGATGTGGGTGTGGGGCGAGGAGGAAGAGGACTTGAAGGAAGTGCAGGGGAATTTATTTCGTAGGAAGTAGGGGATGGGGGAAATGCAGGGTAGAGGAGTAGTGAAGGTGCTGTACTGGAACGTAGCAGGGGTAAAGAAGAAGGATGAGGAGTTCTGAAGGTATATCCAGGAATTGGATGTTGTGGGACTGGTAGAGACGTGGGTAGAAAGAAAGGAATGGGTTTGAATAGAGCCAAAGCTGCCAAGGGGATATAGGTGGAGACTCCAGGAGGCGGTCAAAGTGAAGAAGAAATGAAGGGCTAGTGGAGGATTTATAACGGGGGTTAGAGATGGATTATAGGAAGAAGTTCACGGAGAGGGAGTGCAAATGAGGGAAGTAAAGATAAGGGGGGGGGGTAACGTGTAAGTTTGTGACAGTGTACAATAAGGATGGGATGAAAATAATTAAAGAAAGGGTGGAAGATGTGCTAGGCGAAAGAGAGGAGGGTATGGTGGTACTGCGTGGGGATTCGAAAGGAAATCGAAGGATAAGATAATAAATAAGGAGGGGGAGATTCTAAGGGACTGGATGGAGGATAGAGGCTGGGCGGTGATGAATGGTATGGCAACTGGGGACGAAGAGGGAGAATACACATATGTGAGTAAGGTGGGGGTATCGGTGATAGACTATGTAGTCATGAATATGCGAGGGTGGGAGGAGACGGATAGATTCGCAGTAGAAGGGAGGGTAGAATCAGACCATCAGCCATTAGGGCTGCGGATAAGGGGTGAAAGCGGCGGAAGGCAAGGTGGGGAAGAAGTGTCGACGGGGTGAGGGTGAGCTGAGCGAGGGAGGCGATAGAGAAGTATAACGAGCAGTTATGAAGGTACGCTTTGAAAGGGTGTCGGTGGAAGAGATGTGGGAGAATTTAAAAGAGAAAGTGAAAGGGTGCGTGCAAAAGAAGGTATTCAAAAAGAAGAAGAAAGGAATGGTGAAGCCGTGGTGGGGTAGGGAATGTAAAAAGATGAAAAGGAAGGCGAAGAGGACGTATAAGAAGTGGAAAGAGGGTACTGCGAAAAGGGAGGAGTACGTAGAAATGAGGAAGGGGCTTAGATTGATGTATAAGAAGAAAGAACAGGAAAAGGAGAAAGATCTGAAAGAGGAGTTAGGAAATGTTAAGACAGAGGGGGACGTCTGGAAGATAATAAATAGGTTCAGGAAGCTGAAAAATAAACGTTTATCTATCTATGTAGCTCCTTAAAAATTTCGTAAAGTCCAATAAAATTATTGAAAAAGCGAGAAAATAGGAGTAAATTGTGTCGATCTTCAAAGATTTCGCAAAACACAATGAAAGCCATTTTTTTAATTCTCTTTAAAAACTAACTGCATTATATACATATTCAAAAATTTTGTGAAGCCGAATTTTTTTTCTCGATGTTTTTCTTTCTCTTCAAAAATTGAAGGAAATTTAGTAGATTGTGTCCATCTTCGAAAATTTCGCCAAAGTTCAATCAAAGAACGTTCGACCTTAGGCGAATACTGGGAGTGGGGCCATTAGCCATGCTTGAGCCATTGTTCATAACCATGGGACGACCATGGGACAACCAGGGATGAAGATTGACCCAATCTTGAACCATGCTTAACCCACGCTTATCCCATGTTGAGCAATGTTGAGCCATGGTTCAGCCATTGAACCATTTGTACACCATTATAATTTAATATATAATAATTATATATATAATTATTATAATATAATTATAAATAATTTAAGTTTATCTTAATAAGAAAATAAATCTTCAAGCATAGAGTTCTAAATAGCCAAATTTTCTTTTAAATTAATTAATTAAACATTCCTTAATTTAAAAATGTCTAATACAATGTTTCAAGCGATTGTCAGGATGTGTGTGTATGTGGATGTGGCTGTGTGGATGTGTGTGCGGAACACGATGACTTGAAAATGGTTGCAGATAAATTGATGAAACTTGGAGGGCTTTTTTACACCATTAATATCTTGATACTGATCGAAGGATTTCTAAAAATATTTAATGCATTTTTTCAGCACTTAATAATATCTTAAAAATCGGTTTTTTATAGTAAAACTTTTTTCATCAACATAATTTAAAGTTGATGCGAGAACAGAAAATACGAAGGACTTAACATCACATATATATTCAATTTAAATATGAGAATAGAAAAGATGTTTTGATTCGAGACGAATCTATTGACCTATAATATTAATACATTTTATTGCAGAGTAAGGAAGCAATGGTAATGCTTAATATTTGAAAAAACGTTTTTTCAAAGTAAAACTTTTTTCTTTAACATAATTCAGCATTGATTCAAGAACGGAAAAGATTCCTTTGATTCGAGGCAAACCGATTGACCTATAATATTAATACACTTCATTGAAGAGTTAGGAAGTTATGCTCATTTATAATATATGAAACATCTGTTTTAAACAGAAAAACTTTTTTCATCAACATAATTCAAAGTTGATGCATAAATAGAAAAGATTTTTTGATCATAAATTTTTAAATAAAATAATTCGGACAATTTTTGTAAAAAAAATCATAAAGCTGAGAAAGGGATAGGATGCAACAGAACTTTTCCTCTTCCTTTAGACTGTCTATTATTTAGAAAATCATTAATGCTTCCTCTATGAGGAAGCAAAGACATTTGCTAACGGGAAGCAAAGTGCTCGTGAAATGAGCACCATATAAATATAAATACAAACAAAATCGAAATACTCAAGATCGAATTCACAGCTAATTTACACCTGGTGCACTGGTTGCATGTCGTGTTCTTGAGGAACCTCCTAGAGGGGCCGTAAAGTACTTAATAACGCAGACTTCTTTGGTGAATATATGTGTTTTGTATACCTGAGGCATTTCTTTGATCTGGTTTCTTCGAGCAACCCACTTGAGGGAGCTTAAAATACTCCTAAATCTACATTTGCCCGGGGAAGACGTGTTTTGTACACCTAGTACAAACTTCTTGTGAATATGTAATAAATCGACAGAAACAGATAAATCTTTACTGCATATGAGTGTGTTGAGATACTGGGAAATATCAAAATATAAGTCCCCTGACTTCCTCCAGGAACCAATTACAGAGTGTCGTCCTGCGCTTTTGATATACATATGTGTGGCTTTTTCTAATGCTTCTGGAATTTTCTAGACTTGTGTCGACCTGTGG
>CAKNYM010052378.1:5575-24635 GCA_932195095.1 Andricus curvator
AAGAAGAATACTTTTTCTGAAACACGCTTTATTTTTCAAGATGTTTTGTTTTAATACAAGTCAATTAAAATTATTATTAAATAATACTTGAAAAACTAAAAAACTAAAGTTCCCTTTTTTGAAAAAGTTACCAGGAAATTGTTATATTTAGGAACATTAGGAACAGTTTCGCTTAATCAAAGGCTGAAAACTCGTAATGGTTTTATAATTCTGAAACTCCTAAAAAGCATCAAACTTTTATGTATTTCGTTCATGTAAGTTTGATGCAGCGTTCAGCGGTGTTTCGTATGAATTAGTCCTTTGAGACCTGTTAGAGGCTGCTCGTGTATACTATTTAAATCTTAATTGCGATATGCCTGGAAAATATTATGTCTCTCTCAACACTCTAGTTAGGCTTCTTTTTGGTCAATATTTTATCAGTCTCATCTGGAGCGCGAAACCTCCAACTCCTGAGCCTGTATTTTATATGCATGTATTTTATATGCATGTATTTTATATGCATGTATATTATACTCGAGAAAGGAAGTACGGTGTGCTTTAACCTGATTATGAACAAAAAATTGACGAGTTGTCTGAGCGAAGGAGACAGAAATAAAACAAATAATAGTCCTTTGAGATTGCTTTTTGGTACTTGCTTCTTATTATAATTGTCCTCACGAAAAATTATCATAGGAAAATCGTACGATGACTTTGTGAAGCTCTTCACCTGGACTGATTGCTAGTGAGATTGATCAGCGACCCGCGTTAGAACGATGTTGCAGAGCGAACGTACTGATTGAATAAGCATTCGGTAATTACAGTTTGATTCAACAAAATAGTTTAATTTTCTATTTGAAGAGATTAATTTTTTGAAAGTACGATGACTGTGAAGCTCTTCGCCCGGACTGATTGCTAGTGAGATTGATCAGCGACCCGCGTCAGAGCGATGTTGTAGGGGAAACGTACTGGTTAAATAAATTATAGGGAATTACAGTTTGATAAATATAAAATAGTTTAGAAAAAAAAGTTTTTAGAAAATATTTTAATTTTCTAGTCAAAGGGATTAATTTTTTAGAAGACGGTTGAATTTTCAACGCGAAGGTTGAGTTTTCGAGAATAAAGTTCATTTTCAGTCAAGAGAGATGAATTTTCAACCGAGAAAGATGACATTAACAAAATAGTTGAATATTAAAAAAAAAATTGAGTTATAAGAAATTGTTAAATATTTTACCCAATAGCTGAATTTGTAATCTACAAGGATGAATTTCCAATCAAGAAGAATAATTTTCTATCAAAAGACGAATTTTCCATACGAAATGACAAATTAAAAAAAAAAATTACGAGAAAGTTTATTTTCAGCCATAATAGATAAATTTTCAGCCCAGAAAGATGACTTTTCTAACATAAATGATGAATTTTCAACAAACCAGTTGAATTTTTGACCAAAACAGATGATTCAAGCTAAATACATGATTTTTCAACCAAATAGTTAAATTTTAAAGCCAAAAAGACAAATTTTTTATAAAACAGTTCAATTTTCAACTCAAAATTTTGAGTTAAAAAAAAAGTTTACGAGAAAGCTTATTTCCAGCCAAGAGAGATGAATATTGTCAACCCAGAAAGATGAATTTAACAAAATAGTTAAATAGTCAAAAAAAATTGAATCTTCACTAAAATAATTAAACTTCGGACAAAATACTTGACTTTTTTAGCAAATACTTGAATTTATAACCTACAAAGATTAATTTTTTAACCAAAAAGTTGAATTTGCGGAAAAAACTAATTTTCAGCAAATAAGATTAATTTTTATCTGAATAGACGAATTTTAAGTAAAATACATAAATTTTTCACCCAATAATTGAATTTCCATCGTATAAAGAAAATTTGTTTAACCAAAAATTAATTATCTACATTTTCATACTAAAAAAATTATTCTCCACCAAAGAAAAATATTTTAATTTCCTACAAAAGTAGTTGCATTTTCAAGCCGAAAATATGTATTTTTCACAAAAAATGAATGAATTCTCAAAAAAATGTAAAAGTTAATTTTTCAATAAAAAAATATTAAAATTTTAAATAAAAAAAAAAGTTTAATCTAACCAAAAGAGATTATTTTTCTACAGAAAAACACGAATTTGCAACAAATTAGTTGAATTTTCAAATAAATAGTTTAATTTTAAAACAAATAGTTTAGTTTTCAATAAAAAAGTATATTTTCAACCAAATAGCTTAATTTACGACCAAATATTAGACTTTTCAACTAAAATAATGAATTTTCAATGAAAAAAATGAATTTTTTGCAAAGTAGTTCAATTTTAAAGCAAGCATTAGAGTTTACAAAAAAAATGAATTCTTAACGAAACATGTAATAATCCATATCATAGCGAAAAAAATTCAATCCCAAATTAGTAATGGTTGAATTCAACCGAAAATATAAATTTTTCAATAAGAAAGTGAATTTTCAACCAAACAGTTAAATTTTCTAATTAATTATTGAGCTTTGGCGCCAAAAAAGCGAATTTAAAAAAAAAAAGTTGAATTTTTAACAAAAATGTTAATATACAACCAAAAAGTTGAATTTTCAACTAAAATGAAGAATAGTCAAAAATAAAATCATTTTTCGAAAAGCAGTACAATCTTAGACTAATTAGCGGATTTTTAAAAAAAAAAAAAAAAAAAAAATGAATTCACACCGAAACATATAATAGTTAATATTTCAACGAAAAAGTATTTTAATTTAAAATTAGAAATAGTTGCATTTAACAAAAACGAACGAATTTGCAACAAAATGCTTAAATTTTTGAATAAATAATTTAATTTTTATAAAAAGCATTTATTTTTACCAAAGGAGTTGCATTTTCAACCAAAAGTATGACTTATCAACTAAAAGTTGGTTTTGTTAAAAAAGGTACATTTTCATCAGAAAATAAAATGGTTGAATTTTCAGTTAAAAACATTAGTTTTCAAGTAAAAATGAAATGAATTTTGAACAAGTAAATTTTCAACCAAAGGAATTACCAACATCGCAATCGACGTGTCTAAAAGGAAAAATAGCCAAATAATGCATATTCAAATTATTTTTGTTTAAACAATTATCCCATGTAATCAATTCACAGCAAAAAGTCATTGCTAAATAATTGGATTTTGATTCCGTAAAAAAGCTGAATTTTATTTCAAATACAAAAGATAATGAGAATTGGTTTGAAAAATTGTCGTTACCAATAAAAATGGTTTATTGTCATTAAAATCCAACTAAAATTTTTAGAGTTAGTTATTCACATTTGATTGCGTCAAAAAAAAACAATTCTGTACGTCCAAAAATAGCCAAATAGTGCATTTTTTAATCAAAGTTGTTTAAACAATCATCAATTTTTATTAGATGACCCGATATGATGCTCAGCTTTGATAATAGATAATATATAATCGATTCTGGGGGGAAAAACTTGATTTATTCCACCATAAATACCTGATATGGATAATTATTCGCGAAATTTGTTCGTGAAATTTGTTTATAAAAAAACAAAGGATTTATTAACTTTTATTTCTTCAACAATCCCCATGAAACCATTTCAATTAACTTATTTGTTTATAACAAATTCAGTAAATTTTTTTGTTATGTTTCTTACAAAATTTAAAAAAAAAATACAAAATGGGCTATGACAGTTTGGTGCGGAATTTTATTTGATTTTGTTTTTTTCCAAAACGTTCAAGTTAGCTTCTAAAAATCAATATGTCCACAGATGTTATATTTCCCCCACTGCGCAGAGGTCACCCTGAAATTTATTTTTCTCAAATGAAATTTATTTTTAGAAATAGTCCTAATATAAAATAATGAATTTTTTTTTTTGAACTTGTGACAATAACTTTTGTCTGGCACTGATCGATAAATTACAAGGCACTCATGAAATAACAGCCATTATTTCTCAGATGCTAACGACATAATTCACCGGGAATTGCGTGGGCATCAAATCATTGTTACCGCACGACGAAGTGTATTAATCTGTATTAATATAACACCGGCGAATAGCAGGCTTTATGAACGTTACTACACAATAAGTGACATTTAATGACACGAAAGTTTTGAAACAATTCCTAACCTTGGCTTCAAATTTGAATATTAAATACGAAATGAACTTATTATTGCGAAAGTTGAAAACAAAGTAATGACAGCAAAATAAAAGATCTACCACTCAGAGAAATGTCCTCTAGTGTCGAAAGGATGTTTCTTGATACAAATGGAATTTTCTCCTGAATTGAAAGAAATATTAATAGGCACAATTTTTAAAAAAGGTGTGAATAACCCACTGACGAAATAGTTACGAAAGTACGTCCTAGCCATCTTTGGAGTAGAGTTCAATAATTGAGATCAATTTAAAAAGTCAGTAGTAATTTAAAAATATATATCAACAGATGTCAATTAAAATATAATGTATGCAATTTCTGTAAAAGGAAATTATAATTCGATTAGTCAATAATAATATCATAATGAAGATAGAGGTTAAGTTCAAAACAATCAATAATTATAGTTACCATATTTGAAAATTCTTCTTTTTTCTTCACTAGATAATGATGACTATTATAATATTATTGAATATCAAAATGCTCTCAATCGTCAACCTAATTTGACACATAACTTTCTTGAGAAAAAACTACAGAATATTTTACACATCAAAAATACATATAACCTTGATTTACGGACTACTAAACATAAACAATTGTACTCTAACAATTCAGAGATTTCCGACCCTTGGATTATTAATTGTACAAATACTCAGATTCATGACCAAGTTATCGATATTCTTAGATTTTGGTGATAGCTCTACTTTTTCAACTTCTAAAAATCAACACATCTTTGAAATTGTGAAAGATGTAGATACTCTTTCTCCATCTCATCAATACATTAAAAATCCTAACATAGTTTCTGATTCAGATAGAATCATTTCTAAAAATATTGCTGTAACTAAAACCTTTCTCAAAAGACATCAAGATCTTTTTATAACACATGCTGGTAAAGGTAATGATACTGTTATCCTTAATGAACAAGATTACTATAACAAAATGGAATTGATGTTAAATGATAACACAACATATGAAAAAATTGATTATAACCCCTTAAAATCTATACAATATAAAACTTTTAGTAAAATTAACAAATTGGAACTAAAACTTGTTTTAGGCTCTAACATAGATAGACAAGACCTTATCACAGAAAATACTAATCTGGCTAGAATTTATGGACTTCCTAAAATTCATAAAAATGATTTTCCTTTGAGACCTATTGTTAGCACTATTAATTCTCCCACATGTATGGCTAAGGTGTTTAATAATATTTCAAACTCTCCTCTTCCTAAACCTAAATCTTTGATTAAAAATGCTATTGATTTAAAATAAAAACTAGATGAAATTATTATTCCTTCTGATTACACTATGATCTCTCTTGATGTAACCTCTCCCTTTACTAACGTTCCTGTAGATTTGGTTCCTAATAGTATTGAAAAAAGATGGCCTTATATTAAGAAAGTTACTGTCCTACTTTTTGGTAAATTCAAAGAAGGAATAAAATTACTAATGGATAACACTTATTTTCAATTTAACAATATTTTTTACAGACAAAGTTTTGGAACTCTCATGGGTTCTCCTATTTCCAATAATTTAGCCGAAATGGTAATGCAAGATTTAGAAGCCGAGATTTTCAATAAACTAGCTTTTCATATCCTTTCCCACTTTCGTTATGTAGATGATACATTTTTAATTATTCCTGAAGACAAAATTGAAATTACCCGTTAACAAGAGAAGAATTCAAAAAAATTCAGAATCTGAATTCCCATTAATACGTGAATTTTCCTTCATCGAAAGTTCCACCGAGTAGAAAAAAAAACCTATTCCTTTTAATCGACTTGGAAAAATGTAATGGAAGTGTATTGGGAGGAATTAAAAAATTGAGGAATGCAAAAGAAAGAATAGAAAGGAATAGAATAATGTAACTTTTAAGGCGAAACTGTGAATTGAAATAAATTCATTTTTTTAAATAAATAAGTATTGTATTTCGGTAAATTATGTGAACATTTTTTTATTAATCTATCGAACAGAAACATATTTTGACTGATTTCATATGAAATCGGTCTTGAAACACGCACTACTGCTGTGCAAATTTGCATGGATTGCACAGCCACACAAAAAAAGTATACGGAGTCAAAAAAACGATCTATATAACATTGTAGTAATATTGGTCCAGCATAGTCGAAATCCAAATTTTTTTAATTTTCTGCTTATCATTTTTTGGTTTGACCTTGAATTTTTGGTTTAGGTTAAATTTTTGCAACTTGGCTGCTAAACATCTAAAATCGTGTTAAGGGTTTAGGAGAGGAGAGGAGAGAGGAGATGTTTAGTGGCCAATTTGCAAAAATTTAACCTAAACCATAAATTCAAAGTCAAATACAGAAAAAAGTGGTAAGCAGAAAACGGTATAGATAAAGGATGAAAAGTTAAGACAACACAAAATATTATTATTGAAATCACTCCACCCTTATGGTAGACAAAAAAATTTAAATTTCCAAACTTATATTCCACAAAAACGAATAGAAACTATGCATGTGCAGATATTTTGTGGACATATTGAAAGGAATTAAAATAATCGAAAATGAAGCATGTCAGAATGAAATTAAAAATAACCATGACAAAAAAAATTGAAATTTCCAAACTTATGTTGCACACGGAGGAATAGAAACCATGTAAGCGCACACATTTTGTGGACGGATTAGAAAGAATTAAATTAATCGAAAATACAGCATGTAAGTATGGAATTAAAAATAACCATGAGAGGTGTTGTCTACTGCTCGCATTAAGAGGAATTAAAAAAATGGAAAATATGTTTGCCTGCATGGAACACAACACAAGTGGCAATCGTTAAGGAAATAGAAAAGAATTGGTTTCGGGGATAAACCTATTCTTTCGTTGGGCACTTCTCCCGATGGAAAATTAGCACATTCAAAAAAATTAAATAATGCTCACTCTTTCGTTTATATCTGAAAATATTAATTTTTCTCTATTCTTCTCTTCCTACCGGGTACTTTCAAAACTTTTAACTCAATTCATAAAAGATTACAATCATGAAATATAAAATAATAATACTATTAACTTTCTTAATATTAGCATTATCATAAATGATAATGGGACCATTTCTACTAATTGGTTTCGCAAATCAACATATTCTGGCGGCTTACTTAATTTTTTTTCCAAACAACCATTCCAACAAAAAATAGCAATTATACAGAATTTAGTTGATTCAGCTATTCCACTTCATATAATAAATTTCATAATGATAACTTAAAAATAGTAAAATATTATCTTTTCCTGAATAACTTTCCACTAAATATTATTGATAAAAAAATTGATAATAGATTAAAAATAGATAATAATAGATTGAAAGAACTTAATAACAAAAACAGAATTAATAACTCTAATAACATTATTAAAGAAGAATTTGATCCTAAAAGCACTATTACTATTCCATACTATGGTAAAATTTCAGAAAATATAAAAAGACTTTTAAAAACTTATGAAATTAGCACCACCTTTAGTATTATTTCTAAACTTTATAAAATGATTTAATTAGGCAACGACCAATTAGAAACCTTAGAAAAAAACTAACGTTTATCGTTTCTCTTGTAATTGTGGTAAATTTTATATTAGAAAACAAAAAGACCTTTTCACATTAGACGTAAAGAACACCAGGATAGTGTTAAATTAAACTACAATAATATTCATAACGACCACTTATATAACAATATTAATTATAATATTTCTCATTTTTTCCTTTGGGATGAGATTGACAAGGAAAAAAAGAAGTGTATTTTTGTTGCGGGTAATTTTCAAGTAGATAAAGTTGAATTTCGCATCGAAACAAAACAAGATTGAATGGAGTTGACATGGTAACCATTTCCTACCATTTCTAGAATCATCCTATCAAAAGAGCCTTCGCTGAAATGGTTTTTATCAAAAAAGAACTGGATAACTGTCTCAAGTATTGTTCATATTAATATATTAGTAAGATTATCATTACATTTTTTTAGATTTATATAAATTGGTTCCCCTGATGATGGAAATAGTGTATTTCCGAAACGTTGCGTTTTTAAGATTTTAATAAAATTGTCCGATAGAGTTGATACAACTTTGTTCTTTTTTCTCCTATTTTTGATTCTCGGCCGTTAAAGAATCTTATAAGAATGATCCATTCGTGTCAATTTTCGACAATCTTCATCAAATCTTGTAGCCAAATAATTTTGATTGTGTAAAAAAGTTTTTCACATGTTTCAAAACAAAACAGCCAAGAGGACAATGCTTTTGTTTCGAGACAACTTTTTCTCTGAGTGACATATTTTGCGTGTATGCTATACAGCGGTAAATATGAAGTAATATTTGTGAAACAAAAATAAAAACAAACTCTATTAAACGGGGATAGACAGTCTGGAATGAAATGTACGATATTCAATCATGGTCTGTATTATTCTACATTGTTTGTTTTAGTATACCTTGTTATTTTACTTTCATTGATTGATAAATTTCTTCATGTTTTGAGATATTTGGAATTTTAGTTTCAAATTTAGGAATTTTGAATAAAGAATATATCGTTTTTAACCTAGAATAGGTTTCTCTGGAACCATAATTTACAGTTTGAAGAAACTTCAAAGAGTTAGCAGAAGTGCGCTTATATGAAATGAGATGCCTGGAATAATACTAATTTTGAATTAAAACCTTTAAATTTGATAAATACAATTTGATTTCTTTGTTATTAGACAATCAGTAATGAATTTTACGATATCGAATTTATTTCCTTCAATATTTTACATCGTTTTAGTATAGATTGTTGTTCGAGTATTCTAGATTGTACAATGTCAACATGGTTTGAGGTATTCGGATTCAAATTTGAAATTTAAAACGTTTAAATAAAAGATATATGATTTTAAACCTGAAATAGGGTTCTCTAGTACCAAAATTTACAAATTAAAAAAATTCAATTCGGTTCCTTTGACATTAGATAATCCATGTATGAATTGTATGATATCAAATGTGTAGCCTCAATTATTCCAAATTGTTGGCTTTAGTACGTAATTGTTGTTTCAGTTTTCTAGATTGTCCCATTTTTACAAGTTTCGAGATATTTGGAATTTTAATTTGATATTGAAGAAGTTTAAATAAAGAATATAACATTTTAAACCTAGAATAGGATTCTCTAGTTCCACAATATACAGTTCAAAGAAACTCGAAAAAGTTTTTAGCAGTGCATTCATATGGAATGGAATGCCTTGAATGATACGAATTTTAAATTAAAACCTTAAAATTAAATAAATCCAATTCGATTCCTTTGATATTATAAAATTCGTAATGAATGGCACGATATCAGATTTATTGCCTTTAGTATTCAACACTGTTTGTTTTAGTATACATTGTTGTTTCTGTATCGTAGATTGTACAACATTTGCATGGCTTCAGATATTTCAAAATTTAATTTTGAAACGAAAAAATGTGAATAAAGAATATATATTTCCGAACCTTTGAATGTTAGTATCACGATTTACAGTCTGAAGAAACTCAAAAGAGTTTACACCAGTGCGCTCATATGAAATGTAATGCATCGGATAATATCAATTTTGAATCCAAACCTTCAAATTTAATAAATTCAGGGCGATGCCTTCAATATAAAACAAACCGAAATAAATTGTAAGGTATCAAATTTAAAGCCTTTAATATTCTACATTGTGTGCTTTAGTATACATTGCTGTTTTAGTTTTTAAGATTGTAGAACTTCTACATGTTTCGAGATATTTGGAATTTAAATTTGAAGTTTAAAAAATACAAATGAATGATATATGGTTTTGACCCTACCGCAAGGTTCTCTAGTGCAACAATTTACAGTTTGAAGAAAAATTAAAGAGTTCTCATCAGTGCGTTCATATGAAATGGAATGCCTCGAATAATACCAATTTTTAATTAAAACCTTACAATTTTATAAACTCAATTTGATTCCTTCCATATAAGACAATCTGTAATATAAATGTAATGTTAATTTCTGCATGGTTTCAAATAGTCTAAATTTGTTTTTGAAAAAATCGAAAAGAAGAATATATAGTTTAAAAGCTAGAATCGCTTTCTTTAGTACCACAATTTACAGACTTAAGAAACTCAAAAAAGCCTTTAGCAGTGAGCTCATATGAAAAGGAATGCCTTGAATAATATATATTTCGAATTAAAACCTTCAAATTAAATAAATCCAATTTGATCTCTCTGAAATTAGACAATCTCTAGTTAATTGTACCTTGTCAAATTTATTGTCTTTTATATTCTACATTTTTTGTTTTAGTAAAGATTGTTTCAGTATTCTAAATTGTGCAATTTGTACATTATTTGATATATTCGGATTTAAATTTGAAATTTTTTGAAGCAAATTTTCGCACCGGAATAAATAAAAAGGTCAGTTAAATAGTGCCGGGGAGCCACCATACTAATCTCTTTCAGGAGAAGCAACTAGCAGTTTTAGAATAAAACAGTTTTTTGTGTCTCTTGAAAAATGAGAAAAAATGATTAGGTAGTGTCAGAACATAAGCGACGAATTTTGTATAAAAACCTTCAAATTTAATAAATCCAGTGCAATGAATATATCATAAATATATCATATTTAAAGCCTTTGATATATTCTAAATTGTTTGTTTTAGTATACATTGCTGTATTAGTTTTCTGGATTGTACCATTTCTAGAAGGTTTTAAATGTTCCGAATTTGAATAAAAATTTTTTTAAATGTAAATAATAGATACGAGTATATGGTTTTGAACCTAGAACAGGGTTTTTAGTGCCACAATTTTTGTGAATTTTGCCACATCAAATTTATAGCCTGGGATATTTTACATTGTTTGTTTTAATATACCTTGTTGTTTGAGTATTATAGATTGTACAATATTTACTTGGCTTAGTATATAGAAAATTTAAATTTGAAACACAGAAAATTTAAGAATAATATAAATTTTGAAT
Organism: Andricus curvator; assembly: GCA_932195095.1. Classification (NCBI taxonomy): domain Eukaryota; kingdom Metazoa; phylum Arthropoda; class Insecta; order Hymenoptera; family Cynipidae; genus Andricus; species Andricus curvator. The sequence goes on from CAKNYM010052378.1 coordinate 16,581, forward strand.
TAATACCTTCAAATTTAATAAATCCAATTCTTTCCCTTTGATATCCAACAATCTGTAATCAATTTTAAGATATCATATTGAAAGCCTTTGATATCCTACATTGTTGTTTTAGTTTTGTAGATTATAAAATGTCTAGATGTTTTGAAATATTCGGAATTTAACTTAAAAATAAAAAAATAAAAATTAATCAGTAATAAATAGCCTATAATGTTCTTCATTATCTGTTTTAGTATAAATTGTTGTTTGACTATTATATATTGTACAATATTCACATGGTTTTAGATATTCGGAATTTGAATTTAAAATTTAAAAACATAAATGATAGCTATATGGTTTATATAGCAATATAACTTTTGACCTAATTGAGATATTTATTATTTTCTTTACGATTCTAATAGCGTCAAGAAAATCTTTTTTATTGTTTTCTTCAAATTTTGAAAACGTGAAAAAAAATATTTTCTGGAAAACTCCCCCTTTTTTATTCTTCGGGATATTTTTGAAAAGTTTCTACGAATAGAAGAAAGGCATCTCATCAGCATAGTGCGGGCTAAACCATTTTTGGGGCTGGGATCATTTTTCCCCCCTAAAAATGTAATTTTTTATTTTTTCTCGTCAACTATGAAAAATATCGCAGGAGAACAAGAAACATTTTTCCAAGAAAAAGTAGAAAATTCGTTTGTGAGAAAAAAAATTCTCCTGGCTGCAAATGTTATTTAGCAAGCATCATACTTACAAGATATCTTCATGATCAAAGAACAAGTTCAGAAAAAATTGGCAAAATATTTAAAGGTGGATTCTTTGAGAAAATCTATTTTCATTTTTTTCAGAAAAACCAATATCGATTTGTTGATTTTGAACCTTTTTTAAATTTTTGGTGTATTTTAAAATTAGACGATAAAAGGTATTAGAATCAGAAAGAAAATAATAAATATCTTGATTAGGTCAAAAGCTAGAAAGTTTTAAAGACAATAATAATTTGGGTTTTTGAAAAACAAAGCACAAAATTCAAATACGCATAGCTTTTTAGAATTTTTTTTCCAATTCGGAAAAATACGTGTTGCCTAATTTCCTCTAAAAAAGAACGTATTTCGTCCCCGAGAGATTCTGCGATTTCAAGTGTAGAACAGAATAATTAAATTTTCAGTTAAAAATTCATTTTTAACCAACAGAACGCATTTTCAACCAAACATTTGAATTTTTAATCAAAGAGGTGAATTTTCAACTAAAATGAATAAATTAAAAATCTTCAGAAAAAATGGATTTTTCACAGAGGTGTTCAAGTTTCATCCGAACAGTTGAATTTTTAGCCAAAAAGATGAATTTTCAATCAAGAAGATTAATTTTCTACAAAACAAGAAATTGATCTTTTCTGGTTTAAAATTGATGGATTTTGTTGAAAATTCGTCTTTCTCGATAAAAAATTAATCTTTTTTGTCTGAAATTCATCCAGTTTCTTTCAAAATGCAAATTCTCAGTTAAAAATTATTTTCTTTTCGTTGAGGATTTAACTTTTTTTCAAAATTCAACTATTTGGCCTAAATTATTATTTTTTTTTAAATTGATATTTTTGGGCTGAAAATTCAAGTGTAGAGAATTTTGTCTTCTTGGTTTGAAAATTCAGCAATTTGATGACAAATTGAACTATTTGGTTAAAAATTAACTATTTTCTTGCATATTCTTGTATCCAATCTTTGAAAGTTGGTATTCGTCGTTTAGTTACCGTTACCGTTACTTAGTTAACCATAAGGCGTCTCATCGACGATAGGCGATCTGTGTTTATTTAAACTCGAGATGTTTGTTTTCATAAGAAGCTTAGTGGAAGTATATGCATTTATACTTCGGTATATATATGATTCCTTTCACGCATTTTTTAAAAATAAGGCTTTTAATTAACATTTTAAATATTTTATTCGTATTTTGAAAGATTCATTTTCGATTTAACGTTTTAGTCATAGTTCATTTATATTTCAAAATATTTGAAACTTTCGAAATTTGGAGTACCATTTATTTTTTAATTGTGTTTGGATTTTTTATAATAAATTTTGTTAATTTTTTAATTTAAAAACCAACTTTACATTTTTGTTTAACTTTTCAGAAGGACTTTGGCCTTTTTTCAATGAATAGGATAAATTAGTTTAGGGTATCAAGAAAGAATGTATTTCCAATAATTCGTTTCTACGATAGCTTGCAAATATATAATAATTATTAATTATTTTAAAAATTTTCATAAACATATTAAGAGTTTGGCTATTTTTCAAGGAATAGGTACAGTTTTTTTACAAATTCAACTACGAATGTCTTTCTGATGAAACTTATCTAGGTTGCTTCGTAAATATACAATAATTATTAATAATTGAAACAATTTGCATAAACAAAGAGTTTGGCTATTTTTCAACGAATGCGGTAAATTTCTTTTACAGAATTCACTAAGAATATCCTTCCGATGACTCTTTTCTATGAAGCTTTGCAAACTTACAAGAATTATCAATTATTTCAACAAATTAAGAGTTTGGCCACTTTCCATCGAATAAGCCCAATTTGTTTACGGAATCACCAATAATGTATTGCCAATAACTCTTTTCTACGATACTTTGCACAGTTACAACAATTATTAATTATTTAAACAGTCTTCATAAACATATTCAGAGTTTGGGTATTTTTCAAGGAATAGGCACAATTTGTTTACGGAGTCAACTAAGAATATCTTTCCGATTACTCTTTTCTATGTTGCTTTATAATTTTACAAGAATTATTAATTATTTAAACAATTTTGATTAAAAAATTAAGAGTTTGGCTATTTCTCAACGAATAGGCTCAATTTTTTTACAGAATTAAGCGCCCGGTCATTTTTCAACGAATAGGAACAATTAGTTTGGGGAATCAAGCAATAATGTATTCCCAATACATCTTTTCTACGATACTTTGCAAATATACAATAATTATTAATTATTTTAACAATTTTTCTAAAAATATTCAGAGTTGGTCTATTTTTCAAGGAATAGGCAGAATTTGTTTACGGAGTCAACTAGGAATGTCTTTTCGCTGACTATTTTATATGCTGCTTTGTAAATTTACAAGAATTATTATTTGTAATATCATTATTTTTAACGAATTGGCTCAATTGGTTTACAGAACCAAAAAGAATGTATTAAAAAGAAGTCTTTCCTATGTTACTTTGCAAATTTACAATAATAGTTAATTATTTTAACAATTTTCATACACATATTCAGAGTTTGGCTGTTTTTCAACAAATAGGCTCACTTTGTTTACGAATTCAACTAAGAATATCTTTTCGATGACTGTTATCTATGTTGCTTTCTAAACTTACAATAATTTACAATTATTTAAACAATTTTAATTTAAAAACTGAGAGTTTGGCTATTTTTTAACGAATAGGCTCCATTTTTTATAGAATTAAGTAAGAATATCTTTGCAGTGACTTTTTGCTATAGTGCTCTGCAAATTTCAAAGAATGAATAATTATTTAAACAATTTTGATGAACAAATCAAGTGTTTGGCTATTTTTTTAAGAATAGGCTCAATTTGTTTACGGACTCAATAAAGAATGTTTTTCAAATACCTCTTTCCTATGATACTTTGAAAATTTACAATAATGATTAATTATTTAAACAATTTTCATGAACACATTCAGAACAATTTGTTTGCGTAGTCAACTAAGATTATCTTTCCGGTCACTCTTTACTATGTTTTGTAAATTTACAAGAATTATTAATTATTTAAACAATTTCGATTACCAAATTTAGAGTCTGGCTATTTTTCAACGAATAGGCTCAATTTTTTACAGAATTATTTATTCTGCATCGTGAGATGGTATTCATGCGAAGCCTTGTACAAATCAAAATTATTGGAGTAAAAGTTAATTTCATGGTATTTTATTGAAATTCATTTCCAAATAAAATAAATACATGTAAATAAATAGGTCGCGCTCGGAGCGCGCGTATGAGGCTCTAGTTTTGCTGAATATCCGTTATTTTTGTTAAAGATTGAACTATTTTATTAAAAAATCGTCGTTTTTAGTTGAATTCAACTGATTGCAAATATGTTTTTATTCTTTTCGAAAAGTGATATTTTAAGGCCATGTGATGAGTGGGTCACGTGACCAGATTCCTACCTTACCGGCACTTTTTTTATTTCCTGACTTATTTTCACACAAAGCCCCACAACGAGTTGAAAATTTGGGAGACTAAATGAGAAGCACTAAGAAAGGTGGGTCTTGTCCTGAATTTTTATAATTACGAAAAAAGTTTTTTTTTAGAATTTTTTTTTGCTTTTTTCATGATTCTTAACGTTCAGGATAAGACCCACCTTTCTTAGTGCTTCTTATTGAGTATCCCACATTTTCAACTCGTTGTGGGGCTTCGTGTGAAAATAAGTTACAAAATAAAAAAAGTGTCGGTAAGGTAGGAATCCGGTCACGTGACCCACTCATCACATGGCCTTAAATTGAAAATTTAACTATTCCATTTTTGGTTGAAAACTTATCTTTCTTAGTCGCAAATTTAATTATTTCGTTGAAAAATTCATGTTTTTTATTAAAAATATGTGTTTGGTATAAAATTAATCTTCTTAGTTGAAAATTCAACTTTTTGGTGAAAAATTCAACTTTTTTGTTAGAGTTTAATTATTTTCGTGAAAATTTGAATATTTTATAGAAGTCATCTTTTGGATTGAAAATTCATCCTTGAATGGTAGAAAAATATTATTATAAATAAATAATAAAATAAAATAAATATAATTTTCGGTTGAAAATTTATCTCTCTAGTCTGAAAATGAACTTTATTCTCGAAAATTCAACATTCAAAATTCGTCTTCATGTGCTTTAGTGGTAATATAGTGCTCTTAAATCAGGGAAATAATTCTCCATAATCTCCAGTGTAAATTGAATTCACTGAAAGCGGTTCGCCTTATATCTGTTCGCAGGTGTTCCTCAGCTTCAATTAAACATAATTTAAGTCGCAGAATACGAATCTGTCGTCAAAATTTGGAAATCCAAAATGGCTGATCCAATATGGCGACTCAAAATTGTAAAAAATTTCAAACTGGATGGTTTTTTACGGATTCGTATCCCAAAATCCCCTAAAAATTAGGTTTCACGAAAATGTGCCAAGTTTTCGAATATCTTGACAATTGTAAGCCGCCATATTGGATCAGCCATTTTGAATTTTGAAATTTTGACCAAGGATTCGTAGAAATAAGGTGACATGGAAATGAGCCGAGTTTTCCGATTTCTTGACATTTTGAATCCGCCATATTGGATCAACCATTTTGAATTTTGAAATTTTTTTTCTGAAAAATAATCTTTTTCAGTTAAGAATTCAAGTAATTAGTTAAAAATTCCTCCGTTTTGTTAATTATTCGACTCTTCTGTTGAAAAATGAATCCTCTTGGCTTAAAAAATTGACTTTTTGATTGTTTAACTATTCTGACGGAAAGTCGTTTTTTTTTTCGTTGAAAATTAACTTTTTCATCTGAAAATGTAAATATTCCATTTTCAGTTGCAAATTGATATTTTTAATTAAAAATTCATCTTTTATGGATAAAAATTCATGTAGTTTGTTGAAAATTCGTCTTTTTTATAGAAAATTAATCTTCTTGGTTAAAAAATCAACTTTTTGGTTAAAAATTTAACTAATCAGATGAAAATTCCTTTTTTTGGTTGATAATTTATTTTTTTTACCGTAAATCTAACTATTCCATTTTTGGTTGAAAATTGATATTTTATATTGAAAACTGATCTTATCTGGTAAAAAAATCATATATTTTGTTTAAAATTCGTCTATTTGGGTAGAAAATCAATCTTTTTCGTTGAAAATTTATCATTTTGGTCAAGGATTCAATTATTTTGTGAAAAAATCGCCTTTTTTAGATTCATGCATCTGGTTGAACATTCGAATTTTTTTGTTGCTGAAAATAATTTTTTTTTTTTTCAATAAAAATATAATCTTTCTTGTTAAAAATTCTTCTTTTCTGGTTTGAAAGTCAATTTTTTCTGAAAAATTCGACTTTTTAGCTTGAGAACTTTACTACTTTGTTAAAAATTTATCTGTTTGGTTAACGATTCAACGGTTTTATTAAAAATTCGTCTTTTTGGTTGGATTCAACTGGTTGATTTATGGTTTTTTGTTAAAAATTAATTTTTAAATAAAAAATTATCCGATTTTCTTCCTTGGTTGAAAATTCATCTCTCTTGGCTGAAAATAATTTTTTTGTCGAAAATCGAACTTTTTGGGTTGAAAATTCAAATATTTTTGAAAAAATTTTTAAAAATTCAACAGTCTGCTGAAAACTGTAAATTTATTTTTTTAAACTGAAAATTTAATCTTTCTTGTTAAAAATTCTTTTTTTCTCGTTTAAAAGTCCATTGTTTTCTGAATTAACTTTTCAGCTTGAAAACTTAATTATTTTGTTAAAAATTCATATATTTGATTGACGATTCAACTATTTTGTTCAAAATTCATCTTTTTTCATTGGATTTAACTAGCTAATTCCATTTTTTTTTTAAATTAATTTTTTCAAATCAAAAATTGAATTTTTTTATTTCTAGTGGAAAACTTATTTTTATAATTAAAAAATTTAACTATTCAGTGGAAAATTAATATATTTGATTGAAAATTCGTTATTTTGGATTAACATTTTATCTTTTATGACAGAAATGTTTCTTGGTTGAAAATTCATCTTTCTTGTTTGAAAATTATTCATCCTTCTTGGTTGATATTTTTTTTTTGTTGAAAATTAAATTTTTCGGGTTCAATATTGAACTATTTTTGAAAATTTTTTGAAAATTAACTATCTGGTGGAAAATTCCTATATTTTTTTTTTAAATTCGTCTATGTTGATAGAAATCTAATCTTATTTGTAGAAAATCTATCGTTTTGGTTGAGGATTCCACTATTTTGTGAAAAATTCGTCTTTTTAAGATTTATTTAACTAGATCAAAATTCTTTTTTTTTTAGCTGAAAATTAGTTTTTTGAAAGGGAAATTTAACCTTTTTGGTTGAAAATTCTTCTCTTCTGGTTTAAAAGTCAACAGTTTTCTGAAAAATTCGACTTTTTAGTTTGAAAATTTAACTATTTTGTTAAAAATTTATCTATTTGGTTGACGATTCAACTATTTAATTAAAAATTCGTATTTTTTCGATTGATTCAACATGGTTGATTCATAATTTTTTTTGTTTCAAATTAATTAAAAATTTTTTTGTTAAAATATTTTATTAATTGGTTGAAAATGTATCTTTAATGATTGAAAATTCAACTATTTGGTGGAAAATTCGTATCTTCCTTGATTCAAAATTATTCATCTCTCTTGACTGAAAATAATTTTTGTTTCGAGAATTAAACCTTTCGGTTTGAAAATGTAACTATTTTTGAAAAATTCTTGAAAATTCAAAAATTTTGGGGAAAATTTATATATTTTGTTTAAAATTTGTCCATGTGGGTAGAAAATTAATCTTGTTTGTTGAAAATTCCTCGTTTTGTTTTAGGATTAAACTATTTTTTTTATAAATTCGTCTTTATTAGATTCATTCGACTTGTTGAAAGTTAGTTTTTCAGCATAAAAATTTAATCTTTCTTGTTAAAATTTTTTCTTTTCTTGTTTAAAAGTCAACTGTTTTGTGAAAAATTCGACTTGTTAGCTTGAAAAACTTAACTTTTTAAAAAAAATTCCTATTTGGTTGACGATTCAACTATTTTGTAAAAAGTTCGTCATTTTTAGATGTCTTTAACAAGGTAAAAATTTTTTTTTTTTGTGGTGAAAATTAGTTTTTCAAACTGAAAATTTAATCTTCCTCGTTAAAAATTCTTCTTTTTTTTTGTTCAAAAGTCAACCGGTTTCTGAAAAATTTTACTTTTTAGCTTGAAAACTTAACTATTTTGTTAAAAATTTATCCATTTGGTTGACGATTCAACTATTTTGTTCAAAATTCATCTTTTTTCGTTGGACTTAACTGGTTGATTCCTTTTTTAAAAAATTTTTTTTTTATTGGAAATTTAACTATTCTATTTTTGGTTGAAAATACATACATACATACATAC
>CAKNYM010052378.1:31890-56246 GCA_932195095.1 Andricus curvator
ATCGCATCTTAATTTAAAATTATCTCATTGCAATATTCTAAATATTTATAAGGTTTTTTGTTGTTTAATATTGATTATTTATTATTTTCTTTTAATATTCTTTCATTCCTTTAGGGTTTAAACATAAAATCTTTTTTTTTGTAATAGCGACCATGTATACATGATCGCATCTCCATTTAAAATTATTTCATTGCAATATTCTAAATATTTGTAAGGTTTTTTGTTATTTAATAATGATTATTTATCATTGTATTTTAATATTCTTCCATTTATTTAAGGTTTAAACATAAAGCTTTTTTTTTAATAACAATCATGTATACATGATCGCATCTTAATTTAAAATTATCTCATTGCAATATTCTAAATATTTGTAAGGTTTTTTTGTTGTTTAATAATGTTTATCATTGTATTTTATTATTCTTCCATTTCTTCAAGCTTTAAATATAAAACCTTTTTTTGTAATAACGATCATGTATACATGATCGCATCTTAATTTAAATTTATCTCATTGCAATATTCTAAATATTTTTCATCCTAGGTCGAAAAAGAACAACTTTTTCGCTGCAAAATATGTAAATACCTGTAGATTCTTGTAGTTGTAATTTTTTTTTAACTTTTTGTAGAAAAAAACAGTTTTTTATGTTTATTTGTTAACAAATTCTTGAGTTGGATCGGGCTAAGAACTAATTTTGTGTTTAATATAAACAAATTAAAGAATTGGATTGGGAAAGGCATTTTTCTATGTTAAATTATTAAGAAATTATTAAGTATGTTCTGGAAAGTCGTTTTTTATGTTTATTTATTAAGAAATCTAAGAATAGGATCGGGAAAAGCGTTTTTTATGTTTATTAATTTAAAAAATCAAAAGTTTATTTATTAAAAAATCATACAGTTGGATCAGGAAAGGATTTTTTTCTGGTTAATTGGAAATGAATTTGAGGTTTAGATCGAGAAAGAAGTTCTACATTGTACTTGAAAAATAAATTTTCCACTGTTATTCCTGAGCTTCAAAGATCCAATTTGTTTATAAATTTACTGGATTTAATTATTTGCACTCAGGCGAGATTAATGGTCGATACCCAAACCCAGTAGATAATGCTCGCTTTAGTCAGACTGCAAAATATGGAATACCTTGCTTATCGACCTTTTTAAAAATCTAAAGAAATTTTACTCTCAACTTTCTAATTAGTTATAGATGAAAATTTAATTTCGAAAAAGAAAATTCAATTTTCGAAAAATAATTAAAATTATCTTTTATTCTGATTTCAGGTAAGTGGTTGCCTCACTCGATAATCGATGCAAAGCCCTTCTTATATCTGAAAAATAGATTGGGTAAGTTGATAAAAGACATCTTAGGTTTAAATAGTTAAAAAATGATTCAAAAATAATTGTTGATAAACTGTGAGATATCACAGTACCAGATCCCTGACTTACCGACACTCAAGAATGGTAACTTACCGACTCAGAAAAAACGTTTTACCAGATGATTTTGGAACTGAGTGGGTCTGACATCTAAAGTAGAAGCGGTGAAAACGTTAACTATTACCATGATTTAAAGTTACCTTCGGATGTAAAGTTACCGACTGAAATTATCTTAAAAATTGAAATAATTTTTTTTCATTTGTTAATTACATTGAATACGTATATAATAAACAAATTATAAAAAAAGAGTGTTATTTAGTCTGTTTTAATATGAATAAGTGATTTAAATATATATTAAGTTTCTTGACCGACGAGCACTAACAAAATTCTGATAACCTAGATCTCTGGGTTATCAATATGTTTGAAAAAAAAAACTTTTTTTATGTTTTTATCGATTTTTTTATGTGACATGTTGTACCAAATGACCTGATTTGCATAGAAAAAAAAGCTGTTTGGTCAAGTCTCACATTTTTTTAAATAAAAAATCCCTGTTGAAAGTTATAGTCGATTAATAATTTTCGACAGCTGACACCTAGAGTCAAAGCCATGACCTGATTTTTGCTGAGCTTGGACTTCATGCGACACGAAAGAAGCTTTGCTGACGTAAAAGGACGTAAAACTACCCCAGCTTGTGTCAGGCAATATATTCAAAGTAGATACCAGGGTGGTCTCAAAAAAAAACTTTTTTTTTTAAATTGCACCTCGATAAAGTGTTTCTTTTGTTTGAAAATAACCACTGACTTTTGGAAAAATAATAAAAATAAAATAAGATAATTAATATTTCAAAAAATAATTAAATTTTTGACAAAATGTGTAGAATAAGTTGTAACAAAATAATAAAATTTTAAACAAAATAGATCAATTTTCAACTTAAATGATGAATTTTCAATAAAAAAATAAAGTTTTAACAAAAAAGTTCAACTTTTAACCAAGTAGTTGAATTTTCAATCAAAAAAGATTAGTTAGAAAAATATATAATGGACAATATTTTAACAAAAAAATATCGTAAGTTTAAATCAAAAACAGTCGAATATAACTATAAAGGAAAATTCTGAAAAAAAAACAGTTGAATGTTCAACCCGAAAAAATAAATTTTTAACCAAAAAGGTAATTTTCAACTAAATATTTTTAATTTTCTGCGCAAGTGATACAATTTTCAAACCAAAAAGACGAATTTTCTACCAAGGAATTGAATTTTCGAACCGAGAATATAAATTTTCTACTAAAAAATTAATTTCTAACCGAATAGTTGAATTTTTTAGTCAAAAAACGGATTTTCACACCAAAGTTGAATCTTCAATTCCTGTGAATTTCAAATTCTCTAGTTCTTAAAATTCTAATTTGAAGTTATTCAATTTTGAACCTTTGGAAATTCAATTTGAAATATTCTCATTTTTCAAACTTCTACTTAATCTAAAATTGTTTGATTTCAAACGCTTTGAATTCGAAATTCTTAATTATTATTCCAAAAATTTTAAAATCTATATTTAAAATTTTATTCAATAATCGATTTTCAAATTTTTTATATTTTTTAAATTTTAAGTTATTGTATATACATAAGAAAAAAGTTAGCCATTATTGAAAACTTGCGTTACTGACAATATTACGTGGCTGGTTGAAGATTAATTATTTCAGTTGAAAATTGATCTCTTTTGTTGAAAATTCCTTTTTTTATTAAAAATGTAACTATTGCATTTTTTGTTGAAAATTTATCTTTTTTGGTTGAAAATTTATTCCATTTGTGGTTCCAAATTTCTCTGTTTCATTTGAAAATTCAACTACTTTGTTGAATTAAAATTTTCATTTTAATTATTCTTCTGATTCTACTTTGCTGAATTTTTTACTAATTTGTTAAAAATGGAATTTTTTTGGTTGAAGATTCAATTTTGTTGAAAATTCATCTCTTTTTTTGAAAGTGTAACTATTGTGTTGCAAATTCCTTTTTTTTATAATTAAAAATCTAACTATTCCATTTTTTGTTGAAAATTTAACTTTTCTTGTTGAAAATTAAATTACTTGATTAAAAGTTGAACGACTTTCGTAAAAATTAATTTTTCTGGTTAAAGATTCGTCACTTTAGTTGAAAATTTATCTTATTTGGTTAAAAATTTATTTATTCCATTTTTGGTTCAAAATTTCTCCTTTTTAATTGAAAATTTAACTACTTGATTCAATTTTACACTACTTTTTTGAAAATGGCATTTTTTAGTTGAAAATTCATCTTTTTTTTAAGTATAACTATTGTGTTGCAAATTGCTTTTTTTTCTTTGGCTGAAAATGTAACTATTCCATTTTTGGTTCAAAATTTCTCGTTTTTAATCGAAAATTTAACCAATTTGTTGCATTTTTTACTACTTTGTTAAAGATGGATTTTTTTGGTTAAAGATTCATCAATTTAGTTGAAAATTCATCTTTTTTTTGAAAGTGTAACTATTGTGTTGCAAATTCCTTTTTTTTGTAATTAAAAATGTAACTATTCCATTTTTTGTTGAAAATTTAACTTTTTTGGTTTACAATTTAAGTACTTGATTAAAAATTGAACTACTTTCTTAAGAATTAATTTTGTCAGTGGAAAATTTATCATTTTAGTTGAAAATTTATATTTTTTGGTTTGAAATTAAACTATTCTATTTTTGGTTAAAAATTTCTCTTTTCTAGCTGAAAATTTAACTACTTGGTTGAATTTTTATCAACTTTGTCAAGAAGGAAATTTTTTGGTTGACGATTCATCAATTTAGTTGAAAATTGATTTCTTTAGTTAACAATTTTTTTATTCCATTTTTGGATAAAAATTTCTCTTTCTTAATTGAAATTCTAACTACTTGATTCAAGTTTTCAATACTTTTTTGAAAATGGCATTTTTTGTTTGAAAATTCATCAACTTAATTGAAAATTCTTTTTTTTTTTTTGATGTATAACTATTGTGTTGTAAATTACTTTTTTTCTTTGGCTGAAAATTTAACTATTCCATTTTTGGTTCAAAATTTCTCTTTTTTAATCGAAAATTTAACTACTCTGTTCAATTTTTTACTACTTTGTTAAAAATGGAATTTCTTTGGTTGAAGATTCATCAATTTAGTTGAAAATTCATCTCTTTTGTTGAAAGTGTAACTATTGTGTTGCAAATTCCTTTTTTTTTTTTTTGATTGAAAATGACTATTCCATTTTTTATTGAAAATTTAACTTTTTTGGTTTACAATTAAAGTACTTGATCGAAAGTTGAACTACTTTGTTAAGATATAATTTTTTTAGTAAAAATCTCATCATTTTATTTGAAAATGTATATTTTTTTGGTTAAAATTAAACTATTTCATTGTTGGTTCAAAATTTATCTTTTCTAGCTGAAAATTTAACTACTTAGTTAAATTTTTATCAACTTTGTTAGAAGGGAAATCTTTTTGGTTGAAAATTCATTATTTTAGTTGAAAATTGATTTCTTTGGTTGACAATGTAATTATTTTTAAAAAATTCCTTCTTTTTTATTGAAAATGTAACTATTCCATTTTTAGTGGAAATTTTATCTTTTTGGTAGAAAATTCAAGTATATGTTTTCAAGTTAAACTACTTCTTTGAAAATTAATTTTTGATTGAAGATTCGTCACTTTAGATGAAATTTAATCTCTTTTGATTTAAAATTTATTTATTTCATTTTTGGTTCAAAATTTCCCTTTTTTAATCGAAATTTTAACTAATTGGTTCAATTTGCAACTACATTATTAAAAATGGAATTTTTTAGATTAAAGATTCATTAATTTAGTTGAACATTGATATCTTTTTTGAAAGTGTAACTATTGTGTTGCAAATTCCTTCTTCTTCTTCTTCTTTTTTTTTTTTTTTTTTTTTTGAAAATGTTACTACTCCATTTTTTGTTCAAAATTTTTTTTTTATGCAGCGTTCCTTCAAGTATAAGGATTTTTGTATATTATATTTTATCATATTAGCATTTTTTATTTATTTTTTATTGTTATTTTTTTTAGTTTGTAAAGAGTTTTTATTACGTTCTTGGCTTTAGGGTCACGTGAATTAAAAAAAAATTGATTCAAAAGTTTCGGCACATAATGGTGGCCCTTATCAGTGAATTTTATTAAATCTGTGAAAATTAAATAATTGCTTCTAGATGCGAAAATTTACAATTAGAAGTGTTATTCTTCAATTAATATCGCATTTAAAAAAATTACATAAAATCCTTCAATTTTAAATTTAAATTTAGGTACAAAAATGTAAAAATTATGAAAAAACATTGTAGTCGAAAAAAAGTTCAAATATATTTCTTAGCGACGTAGACTTGATGAAAACATTTTCTGAAAAATCTTTTTGAATACAAAAAATAGCCCTTAAACAATTTTTTGTATGCAAAAATATTTTTAAACATTTTTATTTTTTAAAACTAAGTAAAACTAAGTAAAAACACGAAATTATAAAAAAAACTGTAATTAAATAATTATTCAAATGTTTTTTTTAAATTCTTTATCGTCGACCATTTGATTTAAAAATTTACACTTTAGTAAGAATACAAATTATAAAAAAAAATTACATTAAAAAAATGTTTTTCTCAAAAGTTTTGTTTAGCGACGTACGTTTGATAAAAGAAACTTTTTCTTTAATTCCTTGTAAAAAAAATTTCATTTGAAAACATTTTTAATTTTTTATTATGAAATTGAAATGTACTGAGTTTTCTGTCATCATTAAAAATTATTTATGCCAAAGTAATTTTTTTCAACACACGATAATAAAAATACAAATTTATCAAAATTATAACAGTTAAATAATTCTTCAATTATAATTTAAAAAATGTAAACATTGTGGTTAAAGAATTTTTTTAAATATTCAATGAATTTTCTGTTATCATTGGAAATTATTTAGCTGAAAGAAGACAAAGTTTACCCTCTAAAAACACACTATATTAAAAATACGAAATTATGAAACACATTGTAGTTAAATAATTATTTAAATAATTAGAAAGAAAAATTATTAAAAATAAGAAAAACATTTAATGAAAAAATTTTCACTTTTGTAAGAATAAAAATTGAAAAAAAAACGTTATAGGTAACAAATTCTATAAAAAAAAAAAAAAAATGGTTTCTTGTATACACATTTTTTTAAATTTTAAACATTTTTTTTTATTTACCGTTTTTATTTATTAAATTAATATATATTAGATTTTTTGTTATCATCAGAAATCTTTTCTGTGAAATATTTCTGTAAAATATTCTGAGATATTGCTGAAATCTTCAGTTTACTTTTTTCTCTGGAAATCTTCAAATTGAAGAATTATGGAAATATTTTTAGAGGCAAAAAGCATTTTACATATGAAAACGTTTCTCTGCTTGCTATTTTGTCAAAATTAGTCCTCAAGAAAAAATGTATATGATTTTCTCATTGTCATGAAAATTATCATAAGACCCAAGAAATTTTTTGATGGTAAATGAAAATATCTCATCTTGCCATGTATTTCTAACAGATATGTAAACGTTTAAATTTATTAAATTGAAAAATTACACAAAATTTTGAGAATTTATAAAAACAAAAAAAAGTTTTAGAAAGATTCAAAAATAACTTCAAACTTGACGTATTTCAAATTCAAAACAAAATTCATATTTTAGAAAATTTTGAATAAAAATTTAGAATCTTTTTATGATTCCCGAATGATTTGAAGAGATTAGAAAAATTTTCTTGAGATTCCTGGGAAAATTTTAAATGATTTTTCGTTTTAATATATTAACTTGTAAAGGAAATATAAAAAGATTTTTAAAACTTTCCCAAGATTTCTAAAAATATCGAAAAACATCTGCAGAAATATTGAGGCAGTTTTTTTAATTATTGAAGATTTTTCAAAATTTTCTCTTTTGGTAGAAATTTCATTTTTTTTGGTAGAAATGCAATTTTTCTTTGAAAATTATTCTGTTCTTTTTTATTTTAAATTAAAATCTTTTTCAGATGAAATATCAATTATTAGATTTTTTGTTGACAATATCTTGATTTGGTTGAAGATTCAATTGTTTTGTTACAAAAATTTGTTAAAAATTTTTTTGATCGAAAATTTTACTATTTGGTTGAAAATTTAACTATTTGGTAGATAATTAACTTTTTCGTTGAAAATTCGTCTTTTTGGTAGAAAATTAATCTTTTTTGTTGAAACTTCATTTTTGTATCAAGGATTCAACTTATTGGTTCAAAATTTGTCTTTTCTTGGTAGAAAATTAATTTTCTTGGTGGAAAATTCTTTTTTTTGTTTGAAAATTTTACTACTTGGTTATAGGTTGAATTACTTTGTTAAAAATTCATTTTTCAAGAGTCACATCTTTAGCGGAAAACTATTTTCTTGAAAATTCGTTTTTTTTAATGAAAAATTAATTTTTTGTGACTGAAAATTTAACTTTTTCATTTTTGATTGCAAATTAATCTTCTTTGTTTGAAAGTTCATGTACTTTGTTTGAAAATCGTCTTTTTAGTAGAAAATTAATTTTCTTGATTGAAAATTCGCATTTTTTGTTAAAAATTTGACTATAATAAATATTAAAATTAATTGGGCTTTTAGGGATAAAGATTCAAATAACATTGTTTTTTTTTTATTTGAAAATTTAGCTACTTCATTTTTCGTTGAAAATTTATCTTCTTCAGTTTAAAATTCATTTGTTTTGTTTAAAATTCGTCTTTTTGGTAGAAAATTAATCCTCTTGGATAAAAATTCATCTTTTTTTGTGAAAATTCAATTCTTTGTTCAAAAATTTAACTCGTTCGTTGAAAATTCGTTTCTTTTTAGCGAAAAAGTAATTTTTTAACTGGAAATGTGACTTTCCCATTTTTGGTTCAACATAATTTTTTTTTAGTTTCGAATTCAACTATTGGTTGAAAATTAATTCATTTTATCAAAAGTTCTCTTTTCCTGTAGAGAATAAATCTTTTTTGTTAAAAATTCAACTATTTGGGTAAAAATTCACTTATTTTCTTAAAAATTCTTTTTTTTCGCTAAAAATTCATCTTTTGGGTTAAAAATTTTGGAATTTTTTTATGAATTTAACTATTTTCCATCCAAAATTGAATTTTTGTTTGTTGAAAATTTGAATACTGCGGTTGCCTTCACTGGTGAAGATTTAATAAAACCTTGAAGGAAAATATTTAGAAATATACATATCTTTTCTATTTCAAGAATAACTATTTGGTTAAACATTAATATATTTTGTTAAAAGTTCGTATTTTTAGTAGAAAATTAATTTTCTGGATTGAAAATTCATCTTTTTGGTTAAAAATTCAACTATTTCCTTAAAAATTAACTCTTTTCAAATTTTAATTTCACATATCTAAAATCTAGAAAAATATTTTTGAATTTCATTAAGTATCCTCGAAAAATTATATTTAAATAACCTAAAAATCAAATGAACTTGGAAAATACTTATTTGAAATTTTTATTTGGTATTAAGAATTATTTTTATAATTTTTATTACAATGAACTATTTGGTTAAACATTTATATTTTTTCTTAAAAGGTCGAATTTTTAGTAGAAAATTAATTTTTAATTATATTTTTTCAATTATTTTTATTTTTATTTTGTATTAAAAATGATTTTTATTATTTTTATTAGAATGAACTATTTGGTGGCACATTTATATAGTTTGTTAAAAGGTCGTATTTTTAGTAGAAAATTGATTTTTATTGTATTTAAATGACCTAAAAATCAAATGAACTTGAAAAATACTCATTTGAAATTTTTATTTTGTATTAAAAATGATTTTTATTATTTTTATTAGAATAAACTATTTGGTTAAAATTTATATATAGTTAAAAGGTCTTATTTTTAGTAAGAAATTATTTTTTATTATATTTTTTATTTTTTTAATTATTTTTATTTTGTATTAAAAATGATTTTTATTATTTTTATTAGAATGAACTATTTGGTTTAACATTTATATATTTTGTTAAAAAGTCGTATTTTCAGTAGAAAATTAATTTTTTAAATATTTTTTCATTATTTTTATTTTGTATTAAAAATTATTTTTATTATTTTCATTAGAATGAAATATTTGGTTAAAAATTTATATATTTTGTTAAAATGTCATATTTTTAGTAGAAAATTACTTTTTTATTATATTTAAATTACCTAAAAATCAAATTCACTTTGAAAATACTCATTTGAAATTGTTATTTTGTATTAAAAATGATTTTTATTATTTTTATCAGAATGAACTATTTGGTTGAAATTTATATATTTCCTTAAAAGGCCGTATTTTTAGTAGAAAATTAATTTTTATTATATTTTAAAATTATTTTTATTTTGTATTAAAAATTATTTTTGTTATTTCTATTATAATGAAATATTTGGTTGAACATTTATATATTTTGTTAAAGGGTCGTATTGTTATTAGAAAAATAATTTTTATTATATTTTTTATTTTTTTTATTATTTTTGTTTTGTATTGAAAATCATTTTTATTATTTTTATTAGAATGAAATATTTGGTTAAAAATTTATATATCTTGTCAAAAGCTTGTATTTTTAGTAGAAAATTAATTTTTATTATATTTAAATGACCTAAAAATCAAATGAACTTGAAAAATACTCATTTGAAATTTTTATTTTGTATTAAAAATTATGTTTATTTTTTTATTATAATGAACTCTTTGGTTAAAATTTATATGTTTTGTTAAAATGTCGTATTTTTAGTAGAAAATTTATTTTTATTATATTTTTTATTTTAATTTTGTATTAAAAATGATTTTTATTATTTCTACTAGAATGAAATATTTGGTATAACATTTATATATTTTGTTAAAAGGTCATATTTTTAGTAGAAAATTAATTCTCTTCATTGAAAATGTATCTTTTTGGTTAAAAATTAACTTTTTTTTAATTCTGATTTAGCATATATCAAATCTAAAGAAATAATTTTGAATTTCATTAAGTATCCTCGAAAAATTATATTTAAATGACCTGAAAATCAAATGAACTTGAAAAATACTCATTTGAAATTTTTATTTTTTATTGAAAATTATTTTTATTATTTTTATTAGAATGAACTATTTGGTTGAAATTTATATATTTTGTTAAAAGGTCGTATTTTTAGTGGAAAATTAGTTTTTATTATATTTAAAGGACTTAAAAATCAAATTCCCTTGGAAAATACTTATTTGAAATTTTTATTTTTCATTAAAAATGATTTTTATTATTTTTATTAGAATGAACTATTTGGTTGAAATTTATATATTTTGATAAAAGGTCGTATTTTTAGTAGAAAATTAATTTTTATTATATTTTTAAATTATTTTTATTTTTATTTTGTATTAAAACTGATTTTTATTATAATGAAATATTTGGTTGAACATTTATATATTTTGTTAAAGGGTCGTATTGTTAGTAGAAAAATAATTGTTATTATATTTTTCTTAATTATTTTTATTTTGTATTGAAAATGATTTTTATTATTTTTATTAGAATGAAATATTTGGTTGAAAATTTATATATTTTGTTAAAAGCTTGTATTTTTAGTAGAAAATTAATTTTTATTATACTTAAATGATCTAAAAATCAAATGAACTTGAAAAATACTCATTTGAAATTTTTATTTTGTATTAAAAATGATCTTTATTTTTTTTTATTATAATGAACTATTTGGTTGAAATTTATATATTTTGTTAAAAGGTCGTATTTTTAGTAGAAAGTTTATTTTTATTATAGTTTTTATTTTTATTTTGTATTAAAAATGATTTTTATTATTTTTAATAGAATGAACTATTAGGTTGAAATTTATATATTTTGTTAAAAGGTCGTATTTTTAGTAGAAAATTAATTTTTATTATATTTTTTAATTATTTTTATTTTGTATTAAAAATGATTTTTATTATTTTTATTATAATTAAATATTTGGTTCAAAATTTATATATTTTGTGAAATGGTCGTATTTTTAGTAGAAAATGAGTTTTTATTATATTTAAATGACCTAAAAATCAAATTCACTTGGAAAATACTCATTAATTAAATATTTGGTTAAACATTGATATATTTCGTTAAAAGGTTGTATTTTTAGTAGAATATTAATTTTTATTATATTTAAATGACCTAAAAATAAAAATGAACTTGGAAAATACTCATTTGAAATTTTTATTTTATTTTATTTAAAAAAAATACTAGTATTCTTATAGTTTGAAAAAAAATTTGTTTACTTACCTTCAACGTCACTATGTCATTCGAATCTGTTAGTTCATATATTTTTTAATTTATTTGAAAAAACTTTTTTTCAAATGAATTATGATTATTTTTTGAATTTATTTATTATTTCAAAAAATCTATTTATTATTTAATAAAATTAAGAATTAAAAAAAAACTACTTTTTGTAGTTTTAGATTGAATTTTTTTAAATTTACTTTTTGTATACCAAGATTATTTTGCAAGTCTTATGACACCAAATGGAATATAAACGACTGTTTTCTCTAAAATATTCTGAGATATTGCTGAAATCTTGAGTTTACTTTTTTGTAAACTACTCGAAAAACTACTATTTTTATTTATTTATTACTATTAAACATTTTTTTAAATGTAAAAAACTACTCATTTGAAATAAAAAAGAAGGTTTATTAATCAAATAGATTTTTTTAAATCTTAATAAATAATAAATAAAATACTCATAATTCATTTCAGAATAAAAAATAAAAAAATAAAAGAATATAAACTACTCGTTTTTTTAATTTATTTTATTTGAAAAAAAATACTACTCGTATTTTTATAGTTTGAAAAAAAGATGCTACTCGCGCGGGATGGATAATACTAGCTTATTTTAAAAAAGTGGCACTCACGAAATTTTTTTGATAGGAATTTTTTCTGGAACGTGAAATATCTGAAACTTAAAGTGCGTGAACTTATATTTTCCCCTTTGTTACAGGGTACTTTGTGAAACGTGATAAAACTTTACTTGTGAAACATATTATCAAGATTACTCCTTGCAGCTACAGTCAGAACTTGGCAGAAACTCCGTGACAAAGGGATTAGGAGTAGAGATTTCTTCAAGCGTGAACCGTGCAACGCTGAACGTCGAAAGTCGTATTGTAAATGAAATGAGCAACCAAGTTCGTTTAATTGGAAGTCGATCTCAACTCTTAATGATTAGGATAATGTCTATCTTTTCGATAAAGTCAATGAAATGAAAGAAACCTCCCTAACTGTCCGTCCAATTTCTAAAATGGATGAATAACCTCCCTAAGTGCCCGCCCGACCTCCCTAAGTGCCCACTCGACCTCCCTAAATGCCTGATACCTCAATATCAACTCAGTTCCTCCTCGAATGCGCGCCCAACCTCCCCAACTGCCCGATGAACCTCCCTAAATGCCTGATCAAGCTTGTCAAATGCCTTACCCTTCCTAAGTACCCGCCTGACCTTAGTGAGTGCCTGATACCTCCATAATTGCTTACTAGTTCCTTAGCTTCTCGCTCAACTTCTCTAATTGCCCGCTTCCTTTCTAACTACCTGGCTAACCTCTCCGATCGTCCTCTATTTTCCTAATTGCTTGCCTAACCTCCCAACTGCCTGATGAACCTCCCTAAATGCCTGATCAAGCTTCTCGAATGCCTTACTCTCCCTAAGTACCCGCCTGACCTTGGTGAGTGCCTGATACCTCCATAACTGTTAACTAGTTCCTTAAGTGCCCGCTTGACCTCCCTAGCTGCTCGCTCAACTTCTATAATTGCCCGCTTCCTTTCTAACTGTCTGGCTAACCTCTCTGATTGTCCTCTATTTTCCTAATTGCTTGCCTAACCTCCCTAACTGTCTACCGAACCTCCCTAAACGCAGCTTCTCAAATGCCTCCTTAACCTTCCTATGTGCCTTTCGACATCCTTACATTTTTGAGACCTCTATAACTGTTTACTACTTCCTTAAAAACCCTTTTGACCTCCTTAACTGCCCGTCCAACTTCTCTAAATGTTTGCCACATTCTTAACAGCCTGACGAACCTCTGTAATTGTTGGCTACTTTCCTAATTTCCCGCCGAACCTCCCTAAACGCCACCTCCGTAACTGCTCTTCAAATAAACGCCTGACCTCCCTAACTGCCCGCTACCTTCATAACTGCCTGACCAACCTCTCTAATTGTCCGCTACTTCCCCAAATGCCGGCCGAACCTCCCTAAATGTCCAATTAAGCTTATCGAAAGCCTGATTAACCTCCCTTAGTGCCCGCCCGACCTCGCTAAATGTCTGCTGCCTCCGTAACTGCTCACTACCTCTTCAACTGCCCGCTTGACCTCCCTAACTGCCCGCCCAAGTTCCCTAAATGTCTTGACAACCTTCTTAAATGCCTGGTTGTTCAATTAATAATAATAAATTAAGCACCTCGCCTATATCTAAATGAAAATATTAATAAAGTAGTATACCATTAAGCCATTTCCCTTTCAGGGTAGGCGTGACACTACCCGATTCGGGTAGTGTTTCTAGGTGGATAGTTTCTTGTAGTAAATAATTACTACAAGTGTGGGCTCACCACACCCACGATGTGCCAACAGCACACAGTATTCTCTAATGGTCACCCATCCAAATACTAACTGCGCCCAACGCTGCTTAACTTCAGTGATCTGACGAGAACTGGTTTTTCCAGCGTGGTATGGCCGTTGGCCAATAAAGTATAACAATATAATTCAATTGTGGGGGGAAGTAGGTAGTATGAAGATTTTCAGACAATTTTCATTAAATTTGCATAATTTTAAAAAAAGTTTAGGAAAATTTTGAAATATTTCAAAAGATATTGAGAAGTTTTGAAGATTCAAAAATAATTTAATTCTTCAGAAATTTGATTAAAAAATTAAGTTTTTTAATATTTTGAAAAATAAGCATTTTAGGAATATTGAAAGCTTTTAAGAGATTTTAAAAATTTGCTCAAGATTTTTGAGAAAATTTAAAATGATTTTTTATTTTGAAAAATGGATTTTAGGAGAAAATTTAAAAATATTTCAAAACATTTAAATTTGAAATTTTTGAAGATTACAAATTTTTAGAAAAAGTTCGAGTAAGTTTGAGAGATTTTTGGAAGTATTGAAAAGATTCGAAAATAATTTAAAACTTCAGAAAATAAAAAAATGTAATTTTTCGAAGATTTTAAAAAGGAGGTTTTGAATAATTTTAAAAGATTTTAAGAGATTAAAACAGTTTGCTTCAGACTTCTGGAAAAAATTTCAAATTATTATTTCTTTTTTTGAAAAATGGATTTTAGGAGAAAATTAAAAAATATTTCAAAACATTTCATATTGAAATTTTGCCAGATAACATAATTAAAGAAAAAATTCGCGTAAGTTTAAGAAATATTTATAAGTTCCTAAAAAATTCAAAAATAATTTAAAACCTGAGAAGATTTCAAATAATTTAAAACTAAATTTGGTTTTTTTGAATGGTTTTAAGAGAATACAAAATTCTTTAAGAATCCTGGGAAAATTGAAAATGATTTTTAATTCTGAAAAATATTTATAAGAGAATATTTCAAAGATTTTCAAAATAGTCGAAAAGATACTTGGAAGATTTTAGGACTATTTTGATTAATTTTGCATGATTTTAAAAAAGTTTTGGAATATTTTGAAATATTTCAAAAAATATTTAGAAGTTTTGAAAAGATTCAAAATAAATTAAAATCTTTAGAAAATTAAAAAAAAAATTAAAACAAAATGTAAATTTTTAAATGTTTCGAAAAAGAAACTTTTTCAGAATTTTGAAAACTTTTAAGAGATGAAGACAATTTGCTTAAGATTTTGGTGAAATTTTCAAATGATTTTTTCTATTTTGAAAAATAAATTTTAAGAGCAAATTTCGAAGATTTTAATGAAAAATTTGCAATTTAGCAAGATCGAATAATTTTCAAAAAAAATTCAAGTAAGTTTATGAGATATTTAGAAGTTTTGAAACGTTTCAAAAATAATTTGAAAATATTTCAAATAATTTAAAACGAAATGTATATATTTAAAACAATTTTCTTAAAAATGTTATGATAATTTAAAATTGTTTTAGGTTTAGGAAAATTAGTTTTAAGAGAATATTTAAAAAAATTAAAAAATAATGCGAGATTTCCCATATCTAAATGAATTAATAAAGTATAACAATAGAATTTAATTGTAGGGAGAAGTAGGAAGATTTTAAGACAATTTTCATTCATTTTGAATGATTTTTAAAAAAGTTTAGAAAAAGTTTGAAATATTTCAAAAGATATTCAGAAGTTTTGAAGATTCAAAAATAATTTAATTCTTCAGAAAATTAAGAAAAATTTAAATTTTTAAATTTTTTGAAAAAGAAGCTTTTTAGAACATTTAAAGCTTTTGAGAGATTTGAAGAATTTGCTCAAGATTTTTGGGAAAATTTTTAATGATTTTTTGTTCTGAAACCTGCATTTTAGGAGAAAATTTAAAAATATTTCAAAACATTTAAATTTGCAATTTTGCAAGATTGCAAAATTTTAGAAAAAATTCGAGTAAGTTTGAGAGATTTTTGGAAGTTTTGAAAAGATTCGAAAATAATTTAAAACTTCAGAAAATTAAAAAATATAAATTTTTAAATATTTGGGGAAAAAAGCGTTTTAGAATATTGAAAGCTTTTACGAGATTTGAAGAATTTGCTTAAGATTTTTGGGAAAATTTCAAATGATTTTTTATTCCGAAAAATACATTTTAGGAGAAATTTTAAAAATATTTCAAAACATTTAAATTTGCAATTTTGCAAGATTACAACATTTTATAAAAAGTTCGAGTTAGTTTGAAAGATTTTTCAAAGTTTTGAAAAGATTCGAAAATAATTTAAAACTTCAGAAAATAAAAAAATATAAATTTTTAAATATTTAGGGAAAAAAGCGTTTTAGAATATTGAAAGCTTTTACGAGATTTGAAGAATTTGCTCAAGATTTTTGGGAAAATTTCAAATGATTTTTTATTTTGAAAAATTCATTTTAGAAGAAAATTTAAAAATATTTCAAAATATTTATATTTGCAATAAATATTTTTCATAAGCCCAAATAAGATTTGAATAAAGCTTAATTTAAAAAATATATATTTGCAATTTTGCAAGATTACAACATTTTATAAAAAGTGCGAGTAAGTTTGAGAGATTTTTGAAAGTTTTTAAAAGATTCGAAAATAATTAAAAAGTTAAGAAAATTAAACAAAAATGTGAATTTTTTAATATTTTAAAAAAAGCGCTTTTTTATCAAGACTTTTGGGAAAATTTCAAATGATTTTTTATTTTGAAAAATACATTTTAGGAGAAAATTTAAAAATATTTCAAAACATTTATATTTGCAATTTTTCAAGATTACAAAATTTTAGACAAAGTTTGAGTAAGTTTGAGAGATTTTTGAAAGTTTTGAAAAGATTCGAAAATAATTTAAAAC
Organism: Andricus curvator; assembly: GCA_932195095.1. Taxonomy (NCBI): domain Eukaryota; kingdom Metazoa; phylum Arthropoda; class Insecta; order Hymenoptera; family Cynipidae; genus Andricus; species Andricus curvator. Next base: position 48,658 of record CAKNYM010052378.1, read on the forward strand.
TTCAGAAAATTAAAAAAAAATGTACATTTTTTAATATTTTGAAAAAAAAAAATTTTTTCTCAAAATTTTTTGGGAAATTTAAAAAATGTTTTTTTTTTTTTTTTTTTTTTTAAATGGATTTTAGAAGAAAATTAGAAAATATTTCGAAACATTTCATATTGCAATTTTGCAAAATAACATAATTAATGGAAAAATTCGAGTAAGTTTAAGAGATATTTAGAAGTTCTTAAAAAATTCAAAAATAATTTAAAACCTGAAAAGATTTCACATAATTTAAAACTAAATTGGGTTTTTTTTAAATGGTTTCAAGAGAATAAAAAAATTCCCTAAAAATCCTGGGAAAAATGAAAATGATTTTTAATTCTGAAAAATAGTTATAAGAGAATATTTCAAAGATTTTAAAAGGTTTTCAAAATAGTCGAAAAGATACTTGGAAGATTTTAGGACTATTTTGATTAATTTTGCATGATTTAAAAGAAGTTTTTGAATATTTTGAAATATTTCAAAAAATATTCAGAAATTTTTAAAAGATTCAAAATAAATTAAAATCTTTAGAAAAATAAAAAAAATTAAAACAAAACGTACATTTTTCGAAAAAGAAACTTTATAAGAATTTTGAAAACTTTTAAGAGATGAAAATAATTTGCTTAAGATTTTTGGGAAATTTTCAAATGATTTCTTTTTTCGAAAAATAAAATTTAAGAGAAAGTAAAAAAATATTTTAAAAAATTTCAAATTAATTCCAAAAATTTCGAAGATTTTAATGAGAAATTTACAATTTAGCAAGATTAAAAAATTTTATAAAAAATTCAAGTAAGTTTATGAGGTATTTAGAAGTTTTTACACGTTCAAAAAGTAATTTGAAAATACTTCAAATAATTTAAAAAGAAATGTATATATATAAATGGTTTTAAGAAAATAAAAAAATTTTCTTAAAAATCCTACGAAAATTTAAAATGGTTTTAAGTTTTGAAAAATTAGTTATAAGAGAATATACAAAAAAATTAAAAAATGTTTCGAGGTTTCCTAAATTTTCAAATAGAAATCTCGAAGATTTTTTGGCAATGCTTTAAATTATGCATGTTTCATAAAAATGTTCGGAAAAATTCAAATCCTTTTAAATAATATTTCGAAGTTTTGAAAAATTCTCAATAATAATGTAAAAGATGAAAGGTTTTTAAACAAACAAAAAATCCAGATAATTTGTTTGAATAATTAATTAATTTTATCAATTCATAATATTAATAATTCAATATTATTAATGAAATCTTGAAAAAGATTAGTGAAGTCTTGGGAAAATGATCCAAATTTTTAAAAATCTTTGCGAAATATTTAAAATATTTTTGAAATAGCTCATAATATTTGTGACATTTTTGAAATCTTTGAAATTTTGGGGAAATCTTTTTGAAATCTTTGGAAGTCTTTTCGAAATATTTTTGAAATATTTGATAGTATTTGTGAAATTGTTGATAATAATTGTGAAATTATTGAAATCTTTGTGAAGTCTTTGGAAAATCATAACATTTTTTTAGAAATCCTTTCGAAATATTAGAAATATTTGACAATATTTGTGAAATCTTTGAAATTTTGGGGAAATCATTGAAATGTTTGTGAAATCTGGGAGAAATCTCTAAAATCTTTCTACAATCTTTGGCAATTTTTTTTGACATATTTAAAATATTTTTGAAATTATTGATATCTTCGTGAAATATTTGATAATATTTGTGAAATTATTGAAATCTTTGGGAAATCTTTGTGAAATCTTTTAAATCTTTTGGAAGTCTTTGCGAAATTTTTGGGAAATCATTCAAATCCTTGTGAAATCTTTCTGGAATCTTGGGAAATCTTTGCGAATTATTTGAGAAATTTTTGAAATCTTTAGAAAATCATTGAAGTCTTTGTGGAATCTATCCGAAATCTTTGCTAAATATTTTTAAACGTTGCGAAATATTTGAAATCTTTGTGCAATCTATAAGAAATCTTTGTGGAACCTCTAAAATTTGTGTGAAATCTTTTGGAAACTATTAGAATATTTGTGAAATATGTGAAATCTCCTGATGGAAAAATTTTTTACAAGAAAGTACAAAATTTCCACAACTGTAATTTTTTTTTAAAACATGTACTTTTTGTAAAAAATGTACAAAATTTAACAACAAAAAAATTTAAATACAAATGGCTAATTTTTTCTTGTATTTTTTGTAGAAAAGTAAAAAAATAGCAATAAAATACAAGTTTCTACAATTCAAAAATTTGTATAACTTTTTATTAATATTTTTTTTACTTTGTTGCAAAAATCTACAAGGTATTATAGAAAACTACAGAATGTTATATTTTTTTTAGTTTGGGTTTTGAGAAAGTAAAAAATTTCTTAACTTTGCTGGGAAAATTTAAAATGATTTTTTATTTTGAAAAATCAATTTTAAGAGAATATTTAAGAATATTTAAAAAAAATTTTTGAATGATAAATTACAATTGAAGAATTAGTGATTTGGAACATAATCGAGTAAGTTTAAAATATATTTAGAAGTTTTGAAAAGATTTCAAAACAATTTGAAACTTAAAAATATTTCAAAACATTTAAAACACAATGTAGATTTTTGAAGATGTCAAACACAAAATTTATAAGCTTTTTAAGAATTTTGAAAGGTTTTAAATTAATAAAAAATTGTATCAAAATTTCTAGAAAAACCAACAATAATTTTTTTTTCTTGAAAAATTAATTTTGGAAGAATATTTAATAAGAGTTCCAAAATTTTCAAAAAAGAATGTGGATGATTGTAAGGTAAGTTTCTTACTTTTACAATATTTTCCCAAAGATTTTGGGAAAGTTCGAGTTCCAAGATAATAATGGTTAATAATAATAATACATGGTTATTAGATTCCTGGAAAATTTTTAAATTATTATTTTTTTAAAAAAATATTTAAAAAGATTTCAAAACCAATTTTAAATTATAAATTAATGTTTCTGGCTTGAAATTGCTCAAAATGACAAAATTTTAAAAGTTGAAATTTTGCAGTTGACGGAGTTTTAATTTTAAAAATTTTAATTGAAAAGTTTTTAAAGCTTTCATTTCATATCCGAAAATTACTGAGCGTTTGAATTAAAAAAATTTTAAGCTTTGATCTGAAAAGTTTAAAATTCAAAAGTATTCCACTTTGAGTGTTTCAATTTGCGGTTCAGTTTTTGTAACTTCAAATGACGAAAATTATATTTTCAAGAGTTCGGATCTTTTAATTTCGAGGACAGTGATCAATTCTTTCTCAGTTGTTCAATTTTGATTTGCAGTCAAAAAGTGGTCCTTTTTCGACCTAGGATAAGAAATAATGAAAATATTGCAATGACATAATTTTAAATGACATATATGGTTTCCAATCGATTTCTATACATTTGAAAAAAAACTTCAAACGTAAGGTTTTTTTTAATAACGATTATTCATTCTTTTCTTTTAATATTCTACCATTCCCTTAAAATTTAAACATAAAAGCTTTTTTGTAATAGCAATTATGTACACATCCTAATTTAAAATGATCTAATTGCAATATTCTAAGTATTTGTCATCCTAGGTCGAAAAAGAACAACTTTTTGGCTGCAAAAGCTGTAAATTCCTGTATATTCTTGTAGAAAATCAAAACTATAATAAAATACAACGATGTACAAAAAAGTACAGAAATATTTTATAATTATATGGTGCTCATTTCACGAGCACTTTGCTTCCCGTTAGAGGAGGCATTAGTTATTTTTTTCAATGATAGACAAACCAAAGTCTTCATTTTGATCAATTCCAAAATAGAAATTTACAAAAAATACAAAATTGCAAAATAGTACAATTTTTTAAATACAAAGACAAATCAGACAAATCGAATTTTGTCTTCGAAATTATAATTTTTCGAGCTGAAAAAGGGAAGGAAAAAGTTCTGTCGCACCCTATCCCTTTCCCAGCTTTATGATTTCTTTACAAAAATTGTCAGAATTATTCTATTTGAAAATTTATGATCAAAAAGTCTTTTCTATTCATGCGTCAACTTTGAATTATGTCGATGAAAAAAGTTTTTCTGTTTGACACAGCTGACTCAAATATTATAAATGAGCATAACTTCCTTAATCTTCAATAAAGTGTGTTAATATTATTGATCAATCGATTTGCGTCGAATCAAGGAATCTTTTTCGTTCTTGCATCAAATTTGAATTATGTTAGTGAAAAAAGTTTTACTATAAAAAAACGTGTTTTCAAATATTATGCATTACCATAGCATACTACCATAGCATACTTCCCAACTCTTTGATAAAATGCATTAATATTGTGGGTCAATCGATTCGGTTTGAACCAAGGAATCTTTGATATTCTTGCATCAACTTTGAAGTATGTTGAAGAAAAAAGTTTGACTATAAAAAACCGTATTTTTAAATATTATGCATTGCCATAGCTTCCTTACTCTTCAATAAAATGTATTAATGGTAGAGGTCAATCGATTCATTTTGAATGAACACAACTTTTTTATTCTCGCATCAACTTTAAATTATGAGAATGAGAAAATTTTCATTATAGAAATCGATTTTAAAAATATGTAACTTACCATAACTTCCCTACTCTTTAATAAAATGGGTTAATGTTGTAGGTCAATCGATTCGTCTCGAACAAAGGAATCTTTTATATCCTTGCATCAACTTTGAAGTATGTTGAAGAAAAATGTTTTACTATGAAAACCCGTATTTTTAAATATTATGCATTACCATAGCTTCCTTACTCTTCAATAAAATGTATCAATGGTAGAGGTCAATCGATTCATTTTGAATGAACACAACTTTTTTATTCTCGCATCAACTTTAAATTATGAGAATGAGAAAATTTCTATTATAAAAATCGATTTTTAAAATATATATCTTACCATAGCTTCCCTACCCATTAATAAAATGTATTAATATTATAGGTCAATCGATTCGTCTCAAATCAAGGAATCTTTCATATTATTACATCAACTTTGAGTTATGCTAGTGAAAAAGGTTTTACTATAAAAAACCGATTTTTAAAACATTATTGAGTGCTAAAAAAATTTTCAATAAATATTTTTATAAATCCACACCCACAGATCCACACACACACAGCCGCACACACACATACACACACATCCGGAGAATTGCTTAGAACATTGTATTAGAAATTTTTAAATTGAGGAAGGTTTGAATAAATGAATTTAAAATTTATGGAAAATGTTACCATTACAAAGCTTCCTCTATGAGGAAGCAAAAAGTACAAAATTCGTCTCAATAAAAAAAAAAGTTGTACTTTATTGTAATCTTGGTTGTAATTTATTGCACTTATTTCTAGATTCCTGTGAAAACAGTATTAGTTTTTTGTATTTTTTGGTAAAAAATTTTCCACCAGGTTCTTTGGAAAATCATTAAAAATTTTGTGAAATCTCAGGCCATATGAATTTTACACCAATATTTATTATTTATGATTTACTATTTATTATTTATTTATCATGTACCAACAGCCATACCACGCTGAAAAACCCAGTTCTCGTGAGATCACTGAAGTTAAGCAGCGTTGGGCGCGGTTAGCACTTGGATGGGTGACCATTCGAGAAAACTGAGTGCTGTTGGCACATCGTGGGTGTGGTGAGCCCACACTTGTAGTTATTTACTACAAGTTATCAACCTAGAAACACTACCCGAATCGGGTAGTGTCACGCCTACCCCGAAAGGGAAATGGCTTAATGGTATACATGTATGTAAAATATTTACATGGTATAATATTATTATACTATGTGCAATTGTGCAAATCGTGCCATTTAATATTATAAGTCAATGTCCCTCCCCCACCTATAAAAAAGGCGCCGCCACTTCTGAGATAGTGGATGTAAGGGACGCATATTGCGGAAAGGATTAGGAAAGCGGCTGGTGTAATAAAACAAAATTGTTGAATAGGAAAAAAAATATATAAAGAGATTGTAATAGGCGAATGAGGTTCGATACGCAGGCCTGGCCGGTATTGGCTTATGGTCAGAGATATGGGTATAATAGGAGTTGCAGGAGATAGAGAAGTTACAAGAGAAATACATCAGATGATTAGGGGTACTGGAAAACTCTGGGTTATGTAGTATGAGAAGAGGCTCAATGGGATAAATTAAGAACTACATCGGAGTGCAAAAAATTTGAAGAGGAACTAAGGGAAGGCGGAGAGTTAAAGATAAAGTGTTACAAAGGTATAGATGATGGAGGAAAGAGCCTCGTAGAGTTAAAGCAATAGAAGAAAGAATGAGGACAATTTTTCAGAGATCGAGGAATAGGAAAAAGATGGAATATAGATTATCAGGAATTGGAAAAAAGAGATAGAGAAAATCAGATGATAGATGGGGTAGGATAGGGGAACCAGTATACAATGAATGCTATAAGGTTAGAAGAAGATTGACAAAATATCTGGAAAGGGGCTGGAAGGAAAAAGAGGTGGATAGAAATAGCTGGATGGAGAGTGGGTAATGAAGTCAAAGAATCAATCTATTGCGAGAGGGATATATTGTTTGGATGTATGAGAGAAAAGGAAGAGAAGAGAAGATAGCAAGAAAATGTTAAAAAAATGTTAATAAAATCTTACTCAAAGTGTGTCGGATTACGCTACATTTTAGGACCTGAAAAATATAATTAATGCGAAGTGTTAGTATTTTAATTAAAGTTTTCCCTTAGTTGCATCTATGTGGTTAGGGGGGTAATAAAAGTCATTAGACTAGAAGGAAATTTGCTATTATTAAAGTTTCATAGTTTCGCAAACTCAATTCTACCCTCTAAATTGGCTTTAGCGGCACGCTGTTAGTTTGGAATTTCAAAGGAATTCTCGCGTCTTCGACATTTTAGATCTCCCTATTAGAATTCGATAGTTTCGACATAGTAGCTCTTGAAATTAGGTGTTTTGCCTAGTCATCACTTCTTCCCAGTTTCTCCTCTCTTTATGTCCAAATTGTTTGAAATAATTCTGGAATGATGCGACTGTTTCATAGTCCCTCATTTTTAAGAATTTTTCGCAAGTTCAAGGACTTTTTTAGACGCAGATGTGAAAATAGTGTGAAAAGTTGTCGCATAAATATATGTTGGTTGTAATTATGAATGTAGAACAGAATAGCAGTGAGGCAGAATAAGGCCATGGTCTTATTTTTTCAGTAAAATTGATCTGAACTTTCTTTATGCCAAAGAACTTTAAAATCTTTAGGCATGAATTGATACTGTTACAAAACTATTCCAAAATTTTTGCTTTTTTTTACTATTCGAAAATTTATAAATTAATTTTCCATTGGACACAATAAAATTGTTTTTACGCAAGGTGCGACATGCTTACTAGGGTGGTCCAAAATCATACCTCTTACATTTTTTTTTTTTTTTGAATAGAGGGAACAATTTTTGTTTTCGGAAAAATGAGATTCATGTTTCTGGGCTCAAACTTAGCTTGTGGGACATCAAAGGAATTCGTTGGGGTGTATCCAAGGATTAATTTTCGCTAAATTACTTTCAATTATTTTTATTCGACAAGCGAAATGTTTTCAATCATTTTTCAAGTAATTTTCAATCGTTTGAACAATTTCCATTTATATACGCA
>CAKNYM010052378.1:56346-68484 GCA_932195095.1 Andricus curvator
GGAAATCTAATTTTGATTTGTGAATTTTTTCATGCTCTGATTTCGGTTGCATACAATTATTCATAAGAAAGTAGATTTTAATTCGATCTTGAATGCATTTTTAAAAAGAGACACTAAACGAGATTCTTTCCAATCTGCAGGGTTTCTTATAATACTTCTGAGAGTTCTTTTAATTAATGACAAACAAAAGATGTGTTCATTAATTTATCGGAAGAATCCTTTTTTATTTAAATATTGTTACTAAGCATGTTTTTAAAATATTAGCAATTTTGAAAAATGTGTTTTTCTTATTATTTCTTTTCCTATTTGGAAAATGTAATAATCTGAATAGATTGGTTCGGCATCAACCAATAACTTCAGATCTCGAAATCAATATGACATCTTGGTACTTATCCAATAATAAAGTTGCCAGAAAGATGTGCATATTAAATTAAAATGCCAGCCTGATGCTTATCAATATACTTTTCAGTCAGTCCCGGCATTTTTCCTATTGGCTGACAGAAAGGCTGCGTCTTGCGATACCTCGTTTTTTTCACCATGGTATAAGATAACGTTTTGGTTGGCTAATTTGAAAATTTGTGAACCATCGGAAAGAAAACATCGATGTTTAAATCGATGGATCGACAGTAAAACATCGATACAAAAACATCGATCATCGCAAGGAAAACATCGATAGTTCCGATGTTTCCGCATCGATGTTGCAACACTACTGAAAATAATCCTGCGTCCGGTTTCCGGTGAGTGTACACGAGCAAGTTTGAGCCCTGTAATTTTTTTTTATAAACTGTGGCTACATGTGCTGCGGGTCGTATAAATTGATTATTCTGAAAACTAAGGTTCTGAGGTTCTGTCTGTAATAAATACAGTTACATACTATTCCGGCTCTAATTCTATCTAAACTAATGAATAGACTCGTGAAGCAACGTAACCTAATTTTTGGTGGCTGTGAGTTAAGGCTGGTTTTGCTTTTAGTTGTAGCGAGTAGTAAATGGGGTTCGTGTTTGTATATTAAAACATACTCACGGTGTGCCTGAACCAAATTTAAATGCAGGGTCATAGCACATCCAATTTTTTGTTTGGATTTGATTGAGGGGCTCAAAAATAGTGCCCCAAAAAATGTTTAGCCAAATCCCCGAGCCGTTTTTGAGAAAAATATTTTTTACGGGTTAAAAATAAAAATTTTCAAAAAAATATGATGAATTTTCAATTTTTTCACTTTATGTAACGAAATAAGGTGAATAAATATAATATCAGTCCATATCAATACTGAAACAAAAAATATTTTATTCTAATACATGTCGGGCATTGTATTCTTGTACAGCTTTTAGTGAATTACTTGGATATTGAGGGTGTGTGCTCGAAACCTTATATCAAGCCCAGGTCGTTTTAAAATCCGAATGGACAGATTCCATGGCTTGTTCACTGTAAAATCAAAGGCCTTTTCCAACTTTACAACAAAAATCAGGGACATGAAAAAAAAACCGCGTGAACTTTAGGTGTAATTGAAATTTCCAAATCACAGTAACTTCGCTGAAACTCATATATACAGTCTACGTATTTTGGGTTTAATGTAGAAGAAAAACAAGAATTAACGACGGATTGGAAAGCCTTAAAGCACAGTAAAACCAAGGATCAATTTTGTTGCAGAGCCTTTTACTCCAACGATCATTTGACTCTCGAGATCATAATGATCTGTCCATTCGGATCATCTTGATCATCTTTTTTGGGTCATTTGTCAGACTAAACAAAATGGCCGCCAATTTTTGGCGCCGATTTCATAACGACATAACCTAAAAATTGCATCTAACCACACGCAAGTGACAACTACACTTAACATGATACATGATCCCGCATTTTTGTTGCATATCAAAATGATATTGATTTCAGTATCATTTTGAACATTTTTTTTACTGTGAGCACCTTACATATTTTAAACAACCAATGCTACATATTCCATATGCAATAAGTCGATTTTTTCTAACAGAATTTTGCAAGGATTACCTGCGAACGCTGGACTCTCATGTACAAACTCGCGAGTAACATTACACATCCTAACCCATTGGAGACTCTCATCTTCGAATTCCGTCAGCATGTGTTTATACATTTTGTTCACAACCCCGAGCATCAGATTTAGTTCTGGTGGTGGAATTATTTCTAATATTTCTGTGTTAGCGTTTTCTGAGGAAATTATAGGAGTATTTGTACAATTTTTATATACTTCTTCGCAGATGATGTTTTACTTCCACTGTCTTGCCACAGAAAAAAATGTTCCTTACAACTTCCAACAGTTTTGTATTCCCCACCGCGTTTAATTCATCTAGTGATGCATGTCGATCATTTTTGGACAAAATCGAGATTTGCTCAAAACATAGTTAGATGGAACTGAAATGTAATGGTGATCAAGAATTCGCAATGAAAAAAGTAGATCTAGACGAGACGATCATCTCGACTGAGTGATCGTTTGTCTCGATGTGATGAGTATGTTGTTCAATGTTTTTTTATATAATCTGACGAGATTTGAAAAAAAAATTTTAATGATCGACATGCATCACTAAATTCATCTTTTGATGCAGTACACCATGTGCAAGGAAAACTGCTTGCGTGTTACATGATGCCCGTTGATACATTGGCAAGTTTTAAATCAGTTGCTATTGTCTCTTTTAAATCCTTCAATTTTAAGAGTGACCACATCATATTTCTCTTGTGTATGTGCCACTATCCCAAGCAGTAGTGATTTCTTGACGCCAGAATCCTTAAACTTTTTTGCGACAACGCCTTCGGTATACTTCTATCGACCTTCTACATTTGCAAGTTCTGATTCATCTAAAGATTGAATCGAAAGGCAAACTTTCAAAAAATCGCCGCCACTATCTATTCCGAATTTCAAATGCATTTCATCAATTTCCCATTTTTCTCCAACAAACTGAAATAAACCTTTTAAATAATTGCAAAACACGAAAGTTTCTGCAGTAGTTGCAGTATCGTTATTTTTAATGTTAATCACATTAATCTCTTTCATACTGAATTACAAATCAAGAGAATGGTTCGAAGTTTATAATTTTTGTTTTATATCTGGTTGAAATAATTTTCTGTCATTCGTAGCGACGCGAAGAGCTGCTGTAATACCATGCACTTTATTCGTTGAAAGCCCATAACTTGTTCCAATTTGTAAAACGTCTTCAGTAGAAACACGCTTCCGTTTTTGTTTTCTGATTGCTGTTCAGTCGAAGAAATTTTCAAAGGATTTCCATGCTTCTGAGATAAAGCGTTCACAGTATATCTATCTGATTCATTTTCTTCAATGTTATTATTATGGGTGTGGTGAGCCCAAACTTTTAGTTATTTATAACTACAAGAAAACTATCCACCTAGAAACACTACCCGAATCGGGTAGTGTCACGCCTACCCTGAAAGGGAAATGGCTTAATGGTATACAATACAATGTTTGTCGCTTTTTTATTTGGAATCACTTTAATCAAATGACACACCAAGTGTTCTTTTTCTTTTAGGGGTATACCGTTTATAATATGATCTTTTGAATTTTCGTAATGCTTCGGTGTACAAAAAAAAATGTGATCCTTGTTCTAGATATGTTCACATTAGGTAAGAGACTCCATCAATGTTTACATTCACGTGTTGTTGTGTGTTGTTTTTGTGTTAACACAGGCATGTATGATGATAGGTATATTTTAAGACGTACTTCAAAGACTTTATTATATTTTAGGAATTTATTATATTTTTTATTTAGGTATATTTTAAAAAGTTGAAATTTTAATGTCTTAAGATTCTTTTTTTAATTTTATAATATTTGGTGGACACTATTTCTAAGCCCCTTAATCGAACCCAACAAAAAAATTGGATGCGTTATGACCTTGCATTTAAAGTTGGTTTAGGCACACCGTGTACTACAAGGCTAAAATACTTTGGTCCTCTGAATCAGGTGTCTCTCGATGTGTGTTTATTGTTTACACTGTTGACATTTTTTTGTATTATGATACCAGGAACAAACGAAATACCTAATGAGAAACTTCTTCAACTTAGCGCACAAGATTCGACCAAATGTGGGCATGGAAAGTGTAGGAAGCCGGTTACTGAAGCAGAAAAAAGTTGTACATGGTGTGATTTTTGTATAACACTTTGAGTGTGCTGAGAAGTTGATATCCTTTTCGGCTGGCATATTCACCCGGTGTTGTGGCTTCTGTTCTGGATCTCCGTCACGGGATGATAATAACATGAATTCAGAACAGTTACGTTGATCAAGTAGTGTATGAATGAACCTTTATTTGGTCATAAAAATGAATTGACTGCCGACCTCTGGAATGTCCGAGTGTCAATTGAGGATTTTAATTCCAAAATGGATGTAGTCACGGGTAAATGGACTATGCGCAACTTTAATTTAATGAAACGGGTACTAAGTTCGCTCATATTAGTTGATGGAGTGAAGGAGCAAGTTTCAGATATGAATGCTAGAGTCACTGAAGTTGAGACTGGAACCTCTAATCTCCAAACAAAGATGATAAACATCAAGGATGAGTTAATTGAGTATTGTATCTTTGAATTAGAAAAGAGAAAAAAAATGATATTATGATGTTTGGATTCAAAGAGACACTAAACTTAGAGTCGAATTTCGATCCGGATTTAGATAGAGCGTCGATTACTGATTTCATAAACTCTTTTGTACCGGATGTTGATTTACGAGAAGCCCAGTTGTTCAACGCTTAGTTTGCTTTTCGCAGAAACTGATAAATCCAGACCCTCCAAAGTGAAGTAGAATTCAGAGAATATAGTACAATATTTCTCAAGTCGTTAGGCGCCAACAAGGAGAGATTCAATAATCATCATTCATAAGTCAGTTCACGTCACGCCGGGCAGAACAATTCAACACCAGAAGGAGTTCAAGAGTCAAAGAGTAGCTGCAGCTAAGAATCCAGAACGGAGAGACAAATAGTTTCATTTGATACCAAAACAGCAGGCATAGTGAAGCAGGACAGCTTGGCGTTGCTGAGCGGAAAATCTGTTTGTTTATATTATCTATCAAAACTTTAGGGGTCTAAATACGAAGTTCAAAAAGCAAGTTGCTTTCCTGATGTAACTTCATATGATATTATAGTTTTAAGGGAGACCGGATTGCAAGCGGCGGTTGAATACTGATTGCGATCTGCTCAGATGATGAAGTATCGCATATAGACCTAGCCACTATTTTTAGCTTGAATTTAAATATAAATATAATTGGTGTGAAAATTACTTCAAAGGAATGGCATTCGAGTCTGGTTGCGATCTATATTCTACCGAATCTTTCACCAGAACAATATTTCTTATTTCGAGACACTCTTATGGAGGCAATCGATCTACATAACCCTAATGTTTTAATTATTGGTGGCTCAAATTCCCCTTATTTTTCAAATTATCAACTGGGAATATCGCGGGATGGCCTGGCAACGTTAATTGATAATTACATATAGTTTTTGCTTTGTCTATTAGTATATCAGAACTCTTCTTCGTCAAGTCTTTTTGTTTCTTCAGTTCCTTTAGATCAGCTTCAAGATCATTGACTATTCTGTTTAATGTCTCTATATTTTTTAAATTTTCTTTCTCCAGTTCAATTCTCTGCTTTTCTTTCTTTTCAGCGTCAATGATTTGCTCTCTTTTTATTAATTCATTTTCTAAGTTCCCCATGTAGGATTGACGCGCTGAATATACCTTGGTTAGTAAAGCATCTGTAATTGGAATTAGGTGAAGCATTCCTTAAAAGCGTTTCGTCGCATCGTGTTTTCTTCAAAGTTCGCCCACTCATACTCGTCTTATCTTTTGTTAATAATAATTTGGATTTTGAAAATTCTCTCTCTACCTCCGACTTCCCATGTAATAAAGACAAGGATATTTTGACTACTTGCATAATTAAAGGGTATTTTGAACCGCCGGTACACATTTCTTTTCCAAAAACATTTTTCACCCAGCAGTAATCAATTCGTTCATCCTTCTTAAACACTGGTAACGCTTCTAGTTGAAGAAGCTTCTACATGTCAGACAATTTACTAGAGGAAATACCTTGAAGTGGTAGCTGCTCTGCGATTTTCCAAATATTAAAATTCGAAGGTTCAATAGCCGGATCCAAATTAAATACAAATCCACTAGGGTTACAGAATTCCAATCGATCGTCGACTTCATAGCATACAATATGTGATAATTCAGTAAAGTTCTTTCCGACGAAAAGGTCATAGCGTTGAGCATCATCTGGGACAATTCTAAAAGAAACATCGTCTGCAGTTCCGTTATCTACTGTTAATCGCTCTCGAATTATTCCACACGAATTTGTCAAATTTTGCGAATTTCCAAAACCTTCTAAAATATTGGGTATACGAATAACGTTGAACCTGTAGCCAAAACTACTGAAGCCTTTATTGTACAATCACTACTTCCCGGATCAATTAAAGCGTTTAACAAATATTCGCCTACCTGAATTTTCTTTTTACATTTGGCTCTATTGTTTTCCAAATCACGATTGAGAACATTAGCATCCGCGTTCGATAGCTTTTTTGGTTTTGTACACGATTTAGCCATGTGTCTGATCTCATTACTCCTAAAACATTGATACTCGCGTTTTTCGGTACAATTTTTAACGATATGACCTGTGTTATTACATCGGTAGCACTTACGTGAATCTTTGGTGCTCGCTTTCTCGTTACCTGACTGCGACGCTGACGCTTGCTGATTGGTTGTTTTTGTGTCCGAAGTCCATTTTCGATGTGAAGCTGAAGACTGGGAGGGCTGTGAAGACGATTCTTTCTTCCTTGACGAGATGCGCTGTTTCCTAGCGATTTCTAGCGCCTCCCTTTCCTAGATGCATTATATTTCTGGCAAAATCCTTTTACAATAGGCCGATTGCGATTTGTGTATTGGTTTCTTTAAAGGTGAGTCCAAGATCTTTGCACAATCTTGCTTCATGAAAAAAATACTCCCTAGTATTTCCTCCAGGTTGTTGGCTCCTCTGTTCCATTTCCCTCCACCTCTGGGTAAGTGTATTTTCCAATAAAAACGTTCCTTTAAATTCGAATATGAACGTTTCCCAATCAACAATCTTGTCCTAGCTGCTGAGGTACCCGTTTCTTGCTGCCTTTTTCAGATGAGACTTCGCTGTCTCAAAAGCAACAGCTTCCGTCCAATGGTGCAGTATAGCTGTAGATTCCAATGGTTTTAACCATGATTTAGCTTCGGAGGCACTTTACACTCGATCAAAATTGGCAATATTATGTGACAGGTCAGGCAAGACACTTTGCATAGTCTCTCTTGTACGATCTTGACTAACAACTTCCGTCAAAGTCGAACTTTGCTTCAACGAAGCAGTCATCGCTGTCAATAGGTGATTCACTTGATTCCCGACATCCGATCCTGTATTCTGCTGCTGCTGTTTCAGTTGCTATTGTTGAATCTTGAATTCAAGCGTCGCTTGTTCTCTGTCAACCTGTTGACGATTCTGAAGTTCAAGAGCCGCTTCCCGCTTGTCCTCTAGTGAATTCATTTTGACACGTCACTGATATATAATAGTTCAACTAGACTGTCTCTTTATCCAAGATTCGAAGGACATATTCATAGCCGAACTTATCTCCTTCATCGACTCATTCCATGCACAGTTACCAACACCTTCTTTGTATCGGCTGCCACACTGGAAGGCTGCCACACACTCATCAATGATGAGTGGAACTTGTATTTCACACAAACCAGTCTAAGAGTTAAAAAAAATATATTTAAACAGCTGCTCATATGTGAACATTTGTAACCTAGTGCCCCATGATTCGCAATAAGACAATACGAACAATGCATACCTCTGGAGATTTCCTATGTTCAGATAATAGTCCACTGATTCCGTAACCAAAAGTTGAATCGGTTTTTAAATTTTCAATAACCTTCACTTGCAATGACAAATGTTAGAAACGGCCTCATCTAACTGACTTTTCGATAACTTTAGAATATCTAAAAATAATAAGTAATGAAAATGATAATAATGGTAATAAAGTGTAGACGAAATGTAACAAAGTGAAAAATATTTATTTTTAAAGTGTACATTACTCTAGCGAAGAAGTACAAAATTGATGCAATGTCTTAAATTAAATACAAATCAGAACGAATTTCTCTCATTTTTTGAATTTAGAAACTTAGGATAGAACCTAATAAAAACGACATCTTCCAGACTAATAGTTAAAATTTATTTCAAAAATACGAATCTGCATTCTAAGAGGAAATCTTTCCTTGCCAATGTCTCTCTTATTTCGTTGTTAATGTTTATCCAGTCCTTTACAGTAGAAACGGCCTCAGGGCCAAAGTTTTCATGAATGTTTCGTAGAAACATATTTAAAAATTTACAAAATGACAAAAAAGACGCAATATTAGTCAATGCGTGTAAATTCAATATATAAGAAGAATAAAATTTTCTTTTTTTACGTCTGGGAAATTTATAATCTCAATTTTTGTTCATAAGTGATAACAAATTCTCAACGTATGTTTACAACGACGATTCGCTCTAGCTATAGTTCTAAGTGTTTAGTTCTGAACACTTTTTCATTTATGGCACACATAAGTGCAGTGGCACAGATGCTACTTTAAATTACAAGGAATTTTGATTGGATTGATACTACTCCCAGTAATGGATCATTACGTGGTTAGATCAGGCAGTAGCGCTCCAAGATTATAACCGGAAACTCCGGGCTCGATTCCTGCTACTGGTATTTTTTTGTTGTGATTACCTATTACTGGAAGGAGTATGAATACAAAACAAAATTCCGAAAAGTTTCGGTTCCCCTTGGAAGCTTTATTTGTACCTATATTCAATAAACTCTTAAAAAGTGAACTTTTTTGATGGAGCTGAATATGAGTAACCGGAATCAGCAGAACTTTGAGGCACTGGCACAGCAAGCTCAGATCCAAGAGAGGAACTTGACCCTAGACTGGAGTAGGCCCCAGACTGAATTCCAGAATAGGAACCCAGTCTGGAGTAAGAACCAGAGTCGAATTCAGAGTTGTGTCCTGAGTAGGAAGCAGAACCGAGATTAGAGGATCCAGAACTGGAACCAGAATTAAAACTAGAACCAAGTCCGGAATAAGAACCGGAATCAAGTCCAGTATAAGATCCGGAACCAATTCCAGAGTAGGACTTAGCATAAGCACTAGCAGCCGCTGATGAAAGTCCAGAACCAAGATTCAACGAGGGGGCGCCGTAACCCACATTCAATGAAACTGGGACTGGAACGGGAACTCGTTCAACAACTGGAACAGGGTAAGGACGATCCACTTTCACAGGAACATGACGAATAACCTCTACTGGAACTGGATGAGGTACTTCAACCGGATATGGTCGATCAATCTTGACTGGATAAGGTTCTGGATAAGGTACAGCTCGAATCACTTCAACTGGATAAGGCTGAGCAACTGGGACTGGAACTTGGACTTCTCTGTTGATTGTGATGCCAGTTATTCTTGCAGATCTTCCCAATCCATAATCGGAAGCGGAACTTCCTAAACTGTGAAGACTACTGAGACTGTAACCAGAAGCATAACTTGAGTCCAAATTGACTCGAGAACTGTAAGAACCCAGACCAAGGCCGCTGGAGTATCCAGAGCCAGAGTACCCTGAGTATCCAAGTCCAGTGGCTCCATGAAGACCTCGCTTTTCTGTCTTTTTTGAGTCAGATCCAAAGGCGCTTGTGGCAAGGAAACAAACCTGGTGAAAAAAGGAGTGAATTAAAAGTGCGGAGAGATGTTTTAAAAAATAAAGAATATTGATTTATATTGAGCACTAGGGTGTTCCTTGTGGAACTATGGAATGGAAGCTTCTAATGTGTCCCCTCAGGGTTTACATTTTTTTGTATCTCTTCCCTATTCCTTTACACACCCCCCACACACTTACTTGGTGGTGGGAGGGGGACCTACAGTTTAAGGTGGGTTCCGAACCACCAAGAGCAACAGCTTTAAGGGTTCACCTCATTGGCCGCTGAGGCTCTTCCAGAGTGCAGAATGCAGAAAAATACAAGAAAAATAATTGCTATGAGAGAAATTTTCCAAAAAACAAAAATTCCCGATAAAAGAAAATAAAGAAGAATTAATAGTAAAGTTGAGAAAAAAATACCAATACACAGCAGGCTAAAATTTTTTTGTCAATATTATAGCCAGCCACCATGATCTTAAAATTTGGAATTGAAAAAAATGCTATAGAGATTGTGGCAACAATTAATAATAAAAAATAAAAAATGAACGAAAATTCGTTTTGATCAAGCTATGATGTTCTGGAAATTAGCAAAAAATGAGTTTCTTTTTAAAACTGAAAACTTACAACACAATTTTAAGTTGATTTTGGTAGTTCTTGAAAAAACTACTAATATCCCGAAATTTAAGAAATAAAAGCAGAGAAAAATTTGTGTAGATTACAATGAAAATAATACGTCGATTCTTCCTTTCAAGCTAATAGAAATTCAGTTATAAAATTTTTTTAATTCTTAAATTAAAGTTTCATTATGCGATTTAAAAAACTCATTTTTTGCATTTCAAACAATTATAACTTGGTCCAAATTAACTTTTTTCCATTTTTTTAAATTAATAATAATTATCATCACAATTTCTAACTAAAAAAATCATAATAATTTTTGAAATAAAAGAAAAAAAATTCAGAATTTCAAAAATTCAGGATGTGTGACTTGCGGCACAATAATATTGACACGAAAAATGTAGACTGCATGTCAAAATAATATTCCACGAAAGAATTTCACGTAATGCCTTTTTTAAATAAAATTTTTTGAGGGTCACCATGCATGAAAATTAAAAGATTATTCTGACAGAAAAAAATTTTTAATTATTTTTTTGTGGCAATTTGAAAATTCGACAATTTACTATATTTGCGAATTAAAAAAATTGGCAATTTACTATTTCCGGGAAATTGAATAATTGGCAATTTACTATTTCCGGAAATTGAAAATTTGCAATTTACTGCAATATATTAAATTTCGAGAATTTTGCAATTTACTATTTTCGAAGAATTGAACATTCGACAATAAAATATTCGTGAATTTTGAAAATGCAGCAATTTACTAAATTTCGGGAAATTGAAGATTTGGCAATTTAATATTTTCGGGAAATTGAAAATTTGATAATTTAGTTTAATTTCCAATTCGAAAAATTTGGAAATTTGTTATTTTTGAGAAATTATAAATTGGACAATTTACTATATTTGTGAATTTGAAAAATTGGCAATTTACTATTTTCGGGAAACTGGAAGTTCAACAATTTACTATATCCGTGAATTTGAAATTGCTGCAATCTCATAAATTTGAAAATGTACTATTTATTTTGAAAATTACTATTTTATTTTGATTTAAAAATTTTTTTATTTAATATTTTCGGGAAATTGAAAATTCGACAATTTACTTTAATTGTGAATTTGAAAAATTGGCAATTTACTATTTGCAGGAAATTGAAAATTTGGCAATTTACTTTTTTTGGAAAATTGAAAGTTTCAATTTACTGCAATTTATTAAATTTCGGGAATTTCAAAATTTGGCAATTTACTATTTTCGGGAAATTGAAAAATTGAAATTTACTGCAATTTATTAAATTTCGGGAATTTGAAAATTTGGCAATTTACTATTTTTGCAGAATTGAACATTCGACAATAAAATATTCGTGAATTTTGAAAATGCAGCAATTTACTAAATTTCGGGAATTTGAAGATTTGGCAATTCAATATTTTCGGGAAATTCAAAATTTGATAATTTACATTAATTTACAATTCGAAAAATTTGGAAATTTGCTATTTTTGAGAAATTATAAATTGGAAAATTTACTATATTTTCGAATTTGAAAAATTGGCAATTTGCTATTTTCGGGAAATTGGAAGTTCAACAATTTACTATATCCGTGAATTTGAAATTGCTGCAATCTACTAAATTTGAAAATTTAATATTCGACAATAACATATTCGTGAATTTTGAAACTGCAGCAATTTACTAAATTTCGGGAATTTGAAGATTTGGCAATTCAATATTTTCGGGAAATTCAAAATTTGATACTTTACTTAAATTTCAAATTTGAAAAAATTTGAAATTTACTATTTTCGGGAAATTGAAAATTAAGCAATTTACTATATTTGCGAAT
>CAKNYM010052378.1:75094-103853 GCA_932195095.1 Andricus curvator
AGCTGTGAGCTGTAAGTTTTGAGCTGTAAGCTGTGATTTGTGAGCTGTCACTTGTGAATTGCGAGTTGTGAATTGTGAGTTGTGAGTTGCTACGAAACCCTAAATTTAAATTTATTCAACAATTCCTCCAGCCATTTTTTTCATTTTGGTCTCACAATAATTATGAAGTATCACTGAAAATATTTCAGAAAAAATACGAGCTCAATCGAAGCCCACTGTGCTAGAGAAGACTGGACGATTGAGTATAATTACAGATTAATATTATTTTGAGCCTTCCCATCGCAACTTCCGTATTTACAAAGTTTGATCAGCTAAGTCGTTATAAACCAAGATTAATCGGCGCTTTCGTAGGGTGAATATTTATAGAGTTTGCACGTGGCGTACAAATGTGATTCTAAATATCGTTGTCACGTTGAATGATACTTTAGGGTTGAAAAAAATCGATTTTGGAACTTTTGTCATGCCACCCCCCAAAATTCCAATATTTTCATCTTATCTGTGTTCTTACTGTAAGTTTTTAGGGTTTCGTAGCCCCGGAAAGAAACCCTTATAGTTTCAGTCGAACAATCGTCCGTCTTTTCGTCGTCCTTTTTTCAAGAAGGGGAAGTAAGCGGAAATAATAGGAGAGGAAGTGGGAGAAGTATGGGGAAATGAGAGGAAGTGAAGGGAAAGGAGGGTAAATGATGGGAGGGGAAGTAGTGGAAGTGAGGGAAAATCAGGAAATAAATTGAGGGAAAATAAAGGGAAGGGAAGTAGGAGAAATAAAGGAAGAAGTGAGGGAGAGTGAGTGAAGGCGCAGTAAAGAAAGTAGGGTAATAAGGCAAAATGAGGAAGAGAAGTGCGGGCAAATCAGAGGAAGGAAAGCAGAAGAAATGAGAGAAGACGTGAGGGGAAGTGAGTGAAGGGACAATGGATATAGAATAGGAAATGAGGGGTAGAAGAAGGGAAAGTGAAAGAGGAGTTAGGAGAAGTCAGGGGCAATGAGGAGAGGGATAGTAATGCAAGTGAGTGGAAAATATGGGTGAGGAAGTAGGAGAAGTGGGAGGAAATGAGAGAAAGTGAAGGAAAATGAGGGTACAAGGTGGAAGAGGAAGTAGTATAATGGAGCGAAGATGAGAAGAGGAAGTGAGAGGAAATGAGGGGAAGGGAAGGAGGCGAAATAAAGAAAGAAGAAGTGAGGAGAAGTGTGTGACGCGGCGGCTAAAAGAGTAGGAGAAATGAAGCCAAATAAGGAAAAGAAGTGAGGGAAAATAAGGGAAAGGGAATTAAAAGAATTGAGAGAAAAGTGAGGGAAGAAGAAGTGAGGTGGAGTGAGTGAAGGGGCAGTAGATATAGTAGGGGAAATGAGGGGAGGGCTAGGGGAAGTAAAAAGGTGGTAGAAGTCAAGGGGAATAAGGAGAGGGATAGTAGGGATAGTGAGTGGAAGGTAAGCAGAGGAAGTTATGGATACGAGGGAAATAAATTACTATACTTGTATAGTAAAAATTGTTATATAATTTACGCAAGCCAAAAAGACGAATTTTCCAGGAGGCTTTTGAATTTTCAACCCTTAAAGTTAAATCTTCTACGAAAAAAGTTAAAAAAAAAATTTAGAACAGAATAGTTGAATTTTTACAAAATAATTAAATTTAAAAAAAAAACAGTTAAATTTTTCATCATTGCTGAATTTTTCACCTACAAAGTCAAATTTTTAATAAAATAGTTAAATATTAAGTAAATAGTTTAATTTTCAACCAAATAGTTTAAATTTCTACCAAAGTAGTTAAATTCTCTACCAAAAATATAAATTTGGAACAAAAAACTTAATTTTGAAACAAATAGTTAAATTTTTGACCAAATTGTTGAAATTTCAACCAAAAATATAAATTTTCAACAAAAAAGTTCATTTGCGTCGAAACTGTTGAATTTTCAACTAAAACAAAACAAATCTTCGACCAAAAAAATTATTTTTTCACAAATTATCTTAACTCTAAACCAAGTAGTTGATTTAAAAAGAAGTTTAGAACAAAATAGTTAAATTTTTAACAAAATAATTAAATTTCCAAGAAAGCAGTTCAATTTTTTATGATATAGCTGAATTTTTCACCTAAAAAGTAAAGTTCTCAATTAAATAGTTGATTATAAAGTTTAATAGTTTAATTTTTAAGCAAATAGTTGATTTTCTACCAAAAATATAAATTCGCAACAAAAAAGTTAATTTTCAAACAAATAGTTTAATTCTTGACAAAATTATTGAAATTTCAACCAAAAATTTAAATTTTCAACAAAAAAGTTCATTTCCGTCGAAACTGTTGAATTGTCAACTAAAACAAAACAAATCTTCGACGAAAAAAATGACTTTTTTACAAATTATTTTAACTTTAAACCAACTAGTTGAAAAAAAAATTTAGAACAAAATAGTTGAATTTTGAATAAAATAATTAAATTTAAAAAAAAAACAGTTAAATTTTTTATCATATAGCTAAATTTTTCACCTACAAAGTCAAATTTGATTAAAATAGTTAAATATCAAGTAAATAGTTTAATTTTTAACCAAATAGTTAATTTTCTACCAAAAATATAAATTCGCAACAAAAAAGTTAATTTTCAAACAAATAGTTTAATTTTGTACAAAATTATTGAAATTTCAACCAAAAATTTAAATTTTCAAGAACAAAGTTCATTTTCGTCGAAACTGTTGAATTTTCAGCTAAACCGAAACAAATCTTCGACCAAAAAAATTATTTTTTTACCAATTATTTCAACTCTAAACCAAATAGTTGATTAAAAAAAATTAGAACAAAATAGATGAATTTTTAACAAAATAGTTGAATTTTTAACAAAATAATTGAATTTCCAAAAAAAAACAGTTAAATTTTTTATCATATAGCTGAATTTTTCACCTACAAAGTCAAATTTTCAATAAAATAGTTAAATATTATGTAAATAGTATAATTTTTAACCAAATAGTTTAATTTTCTACCAAAGTAGTTAAGTTTTCTACCAAAAATATAAAATCGCAACAAAAAAGTAAATTTTCAAACAAATACTTTAATTTTTATAAAGTTTTTGAAATTTAACCAAAAATATAAATTTCCAATAAAAAAGTTAATTTGCGTCGAAACTGTTGAATTCTCAACTAAAACGAAACAAATCTTCAACCAAAAAAATGATGTTTTTACAAATTATTTTATCTCTAAACCAAGCAGTTGATTTAAACAAAATTAGAAGAAAATAGTTGAATTTTTAAAAAAATAATTAAATTTCCAAAAAAAACAGTTAAATTTTTCATCATATACAGGAATTTTTCACCTATAAAGTCAAATTTTCAATAAAATAGTTTAATATTAAGTGAATAGTTTAATTTTTAACCAAATAGTTTCATTTTCTACCAAAGTAGTTAAATTTTCTACCAAAAATATAAATTCGAAAAAATAGGTTAATTTTCAAACAAATAGTTCACTTTTTGACAAAATTTTTGAAATTTCAACCAAAAATATATATTTACAACGAAAAATTTAATTTCCAATGAAACTGTTGAATTTTCAACTAAAACGAAACAAATCTTCAACCAAAAAAAATGATTTTTTTTACAAATTATATTAACTCTAAACCAAGTAGTTGATTTTCCAACTAAGAAAAATGAATTTCCAACCAAAAATGTAATTAGTTAATACTGCAACAAAAAATATTGTAATTTTGAATGCAAAACAGTTAAATTCAATCAAAAAAGACAAATTTTGAACAAAATAGTTGTAACCTTAACTAAAACAGATTAATATTTAACGAAGGAATTACATTTTCAACCAAAAAAATGGATTTTCAATCAAAAAGATTAACTTTCTATGAAAAAGAGGATTTTTTAGCCAAAAAGATGAATTTTCAACAAAATACATAAATATTCAATTATAAAAGATCAATTTTCAATTTGAAATAATTATATTGAACTAAAAATGGAATAGTTACATTGTCAGTGGAGTAAAATGAATGTTCAACCAAGTACTGGAATTTTCATCTAAAGAAGATGAATTTTTAACCAAATAGTTGAATTTTAAACTAAATAAGATAAATTTCTAAAAAAAAATTGAATAGTTATACTTTCTATTAAAAAAATTATTTTTCAATAAAAAATGAAACGATTTTCAACCAAATAGTTCAGTTTAGAACCAAAGAGATGCATCTTCAAAAAAAAAATAATAATAATTTTCAAGAAAATGGTTCAATATTAAAACAAAAAGTTTATTTTCTAATCAAGAAGATTGATTTTCTACTAGAGAATATGAATTCAGGAATTAAAAAAAAAATAGGTAAATTTTCAACCAAAGAGATGAATCTTCAACACGAAAAATGAATTTTTATCAAGGTAGTTCTCTAAACCAAGTTGTGGATTTTTTGACCAAAAAATATGACTTTTCAACAAAATAGTTTTATTTTTTAAGAAATAATTAAACTGTCAACCTGTTTCATTGATTAAGTTCGAGTTTTAGCAAAAAAACGAGAAAAAGGGGAAGTTTCCTGAAAACAGGAGAAAAATTAAGAATTCTTCAAAAAATGGGAAAAGAGTTTAGGGACTGTCCTAAATCTCTTATAAGTCAATTTTCCGTTTAAGTTAGTATTTACATTATACCAATGTTCTCAAAAAAATGTGTGAAGAATTTAATTAAATGTATTCTCATACTCGTATCAAATAGTTTTAACTAATTATTCATTGTTCAATTTATGGTTAAATAAAATTTCACTAATATTTTGTTTAAAAAAATAGGATTTGGTTGATCAACAAATTTTCTGTTAGTTGAACCGCAGAATATGGTTATCATATGGACAACAAAATATTTGGTTGACCAAACTAAGTGCTTGAATTGTTCCAACCAAATTTTGATCTATATCCAAGAAACCAGTTCTTTTGGTTCAAAATTTTTTTTTCTCCGAGTGGGATACTCACTATTAAGAAGGTCCTCATGATTCCTGCAGGGACTTTGAGTTACAAGTGCCATCATTTGGTACACTCGACTTTTTATACATGATCTTGTTGTCCATGTGCGGAATACTTTCACTGCAAGGACAGCACACGCCCAGATGACTCCTCCTGTTTCTTTCTGCACTCAAGTCAATTCAATCCAATTCACACCTGACGTAACTGAGATCTGACACATGAGAAAGGAGATCAAATGAAATTTTAAGAAATAAAATTACTTTGCACTCTCTGCTTAGGTGATTGCTATATGTGAACAAAAATAATCGAATACCTGCGATCCTGAATGAGGCTCCAAACTTTCCCTGGAGTGTCAATTAAAAAGGTGACGGCTCCTTTGTAAGGATTTCGAATTATGATGAGGGTTAGGTGAATGTCAAAACTTTACTTGGCTGAAATTGCAAATTTTTTTCCTGTAGTCGAGAATTTAAACAAAAACATGTTTAAAAACTGCTCGAATGGTTGTTCCACTTTTATGTTCCTTTGTAAGGATTGGGAATGATATGGGTTGGATGGACGTTTACTTGGCAAAGCTTTTTACAAACTACCAACTAATCTGAAATGATGTGAAAAAATTGCGAATTTGGTTTTCTGTACTAGAGAATTTAAGGAACCATTTTTTTCATAATCAGGGAATGAAGCTGATGCAAAGTATCATTAGTGATATTCACCACACGCCACAGGAAACAAGTTATTTTGAGAAAAAGAGCATCTGGATTGCAGGGCATTTTTTTCTAATATTATTTTTATAACATTATGTTTTTTATTCATATCAAAGTTACATATGGTCCTGAAGCCTTCAGAAAGATAAGAAGTATGTTTACGACAAGATAAAATCATTGATCTTTCAAAACATCAGATTTTCCCTAATCGAAGATTTTAGAACAATGATAAAAAACATGAGAACAAACTTTCTATTTTGATTGATCAACAAACTAATGCTCCAGAGCAAAATTTAAATTTACACAAGATTTTTGAAGAAGATAGGGATCTTTGGTTTGTAAATTTGGCAGATATTCAAATTCCTGATTCAGTTACAGATATTCTCAGATTAGGTAAAGGTTTCAGTAACCATGTGATGAAAAGTAAATCGAAACAAATGATGTAAATAGTCAAAGATGTTGAATCAAGTATACAAGAAATTCCAATATTAGATCAGCAAGATTTCCGAAACAAGGTTTTACACTTGTCAAAGAGCTTTGTTGATACGAATTGTTTGCACATTAGTAGTATTGATCGTAAAATTTCTAAAGGTTTCATGATAACGAAAGGTTTTCTTAAAAACAACCCTGATATAATTTGCATGAATGCTGATAAAGGCAATATTACAGTTTGTATAAAGAAATCAGATTATATTAGGGATATGGAGGATCTACTTTCCAACCGTGATAATTTTAATTTATTGAATGAAAATCCGTTAGAACAATTAAGAAGAGACACTTCCAAGATTCAAGACAATTGGAGAAGGAAAGGAATTTTAGGGAAAGATATAAGATGGACTGATACAAATACCGAAGACACAGTTCTTGCCAGATGTTATGGTATGAGAAAGATTCATAAAGATGGCTATCCTTTGAGAACAGTTATATCAACTATTAACACTTCCACGAAATTTTTAGAACAAAACTTTAATTTGATACTTAAAGACTCCATTACAACTTCAAAATACAATATCAAAAATAGCTGGGAATTCAAAAAATTAGTATTCAAAAAACTGTTCCTTATGACCATGTAATGATTTCTTTGGATGATGTAGCAATGTTTCCGAGTATACCCCTTGAATTAGTTAAACAGGCAATTTTAAGTGGATGGGACAATATAAAAACACGTAATCGGTCAAGTCAACAAGACTTTCTTATTTTAAATTCAATGGATCTTTTTATAGGCAAAAGTTTGGTACTCCCATAGGTTCAGTCACTCCTCCAATTTCAGCAGAAATAGTTATGGAAGATTTGGAGGTCTTTGCTTTTAAGAAGCTAGATTTTGTTTTGCCCTTTTACTTTCGGTATGTTGATGACACCTTATTATGTGTTCCTCTAGCAAAGTTGCAGGCAGTTATCCCATGAAATAAAAAAAAAAATAATAAAATCAGTTTTTTTGGACATAGAAGTAATTAATGGTCAGGATGGTAATATTGTTACCAATTGGTATAGGAAAAGTACATCTTCAGGTAGAATTTTGAATTTCTTTTAGGCTTATCCTTTTCAAAACAAAATTGCAGTAATCAAAAACTTAGTTAACAGAGCTCTAGGTTTGTCCCGCGTTCCATTTCACAAAAAGAATTTGAATATTGTTAGGAATATCCTTTTTCTTAATCATTACCCACACAAGTTAATTGAGAAACATATCACAATTAGAATTCAACAAATCAAAAACAAACAAAATAAAATTTTATCTACAGATAACCAGAAGGGATTGAGAGAATATAGCTCTTTCAATACTTTTGTTCTCCCCTTTTTTGGTCAAATTTCGAAAACTATTGAATTTATGTTCAAAAAATTTAATATCCATACTACTTTCCGTATACCATTTAAAATAGATTCAATAATACCTTTTTGTAAAGATCCTTTAGGTAAATTTGAAAAAGGTGGTGTTGTTTACAAGATTCATAAAAGTGATGTTTCTTTATGATGTTGTTATAAGAGTGTTCTTCATAGACATACAAAAGGATTTGTTGATGTTGACCATGAGTTTGACAGAGATAATGTTGAAATTTTACATAGTGAAAGTAATAAGACAAAGAGAGAATTCATGAAAATTCTTGATATTAAAAAACAAAATAAGTTGTCTATTAATTTAAAAACTGATTTGGATGAATTAAACAAAAGTATTTCTAGTATGAATTATAAATGCTTTTATATTGTGATTTTATATTAATAAAAATAAAAAGGGCGAAAGAAATAAAAAAGAGAAGGCAGGGGATTTGGTTGGTTGCCTTCACATTTTTCTATCCTCGTTTTTATTTTTGTCCAAAGAAACAAATTCTATTGTTCTTAGGAATTGCAATAGGAGCATTTTGTGGTGGTTGTCCAAATTTGATCGTTGGATTCTTGTTTTATTTTCAGGAATTCTATACATCAACTTGAATATTGGACGTTAAATAGAATTTTGAATTTGATTTTAATCTAATTTAAAATTCTTAAATTTCAAAAGAACATCATTTATGATTATTATGATATTGCGAATTATGCTATTGGTTGGGTGAACGTTTACGTGGCAAAGAAATGGGAATTTTGATTTTATGTACTCGAGAATTTTAAACAACAATTTTTTCATAATCGAGGAAAGAAGTTGATGCAAAATATCATTTGTGACATTTACCAAAAGTCACAGGAAACAAGTTCTTTCAAGAAAAAGAGCATCATTCATGATTGATATCATGATATGATATCATTTATGATTTACCAGTTATGATTTATAATTCATCATTTGTAATCATCATGGTGTGGGATAGGTGGACGTTTATTTGACAAAGCTTTTTACCCACTAACTAGTATTCTAAAATGATGTGAGAAAATTGCGCATCTGGTTTTCTGTACTCGAGAATTTAGAAAACAGTTTTTTTCATAATCAGGGAATGAAGCTGCTGCAAAATATCATCAGTGAAATTTACCAAGCGTCACAAGAAACAAGTTCTTCTAAGAATAGGAGCATCATTGGAGATTGATATCATGATATCATTTATGATTTCAGTTTGATCATTTATAAGTTATGATTAATTATTTATGATTATTATGCTATGGGTTAGGTGGATATTTACTTGGCAAAGCTTTTTGCCAACTGCTCAGCGATCTAGATGATGTGAAGAAAATGCTAGTTTAGAGTTCTGTATTCAAGAATTTAAGCAGCAATTTTTTTCATAACCAGGGAATGAAGCTGATGCAAAATATCATTAGGGACATTAACCTCACGTCACAGGAAACAAGTTCTTTTGAGGAAAAGAGCATCATTTATGATTTATGATTAATCATTTATGATCATTATGCTATTGCGAATTATGATATGGGTTAGGTGGCCTTTTACCTGGCAAAGCTTTTTACCCTTTTCTCAGTAATCTAGAATGATGTGAAGGAATTACGAGTTTGGCTTTCTATATTCGAGAATTCAAACAACAATTTTTTTCATAATTAGGGAATGTAGCTGATGTAAAATATCATTATTGACATTAACCTCACGTCACAGGAAATATTTTCTTCTGAGAAAGAAGCATCATTTATGATGGATATGATATCATGATATCATTTATTATTCATGATTGAACATTTATGATCATTATGGTATGAGTTGGTTGGACATTTACTTGGCAAATCTTTTTAACAACTGCTCAGTGATCTAGAATGATGTAAAGAAATTGCGCGTTTGGAGTTCTGTACTCAAGAATTTAAATACCAATTCTTTCATAATCAGGGAATGAAGCTGCTACAAAATATCATTAGTGACATTTACCTGACGTGACAGAAAACAAGTTCTTTTGTGAAAAAAGCATCATTTATGATTGATATCATGATATCATTTATGATTTATCATTTATGATCATTATCGTATTGTAAATTATGATATGGATTAGGTGGACTTTTACTTGGAAAAGCTTTTTACCCTCTACTCAGTAATATAGAATGATGAGAAGAAATTGCGAGTTTGGCTTTCTGTATTCGAGAATTCAAGCAACAATTTTTTTCATAATTAGGGAATGTAGGTGATGTAAAATATCATTATTGACATTAACCTCACGTCACATGAAACATGTTCTTCTGAGAAAGAGAGCATAATTTATGATGATACGTAAACTGCATGATTGCTTTTGTATTTTTATTGACATAAGTTGTAAAACTTTTATTCAATTGTTCAGTTTTCCGCCTCAAAATTATTTTTTTTGCTGCTATTCAAGTTGTATGGATCCGAAATTTTATTTGGAAAATACATGATGAGTACATCTTCTGCTCTTATGTCTTTAAACAATTTTATTGCAATATTAAATTATTTTTCTCGTATGCGTACCATGTTAATTCAAAATTGTTTGACATCTTATTTTAGCCTAAAGACATAATAATAATATCCAACGTCAAATCAAGAAATAATTCATATGATCCACAAAATAATAAGTTTTAATTTTTGAGAAATACAAATCCAACTTTCCATAAGGCCTAATATTTGTAAGTTTATATTTTGATAAAAAAATTAATAATATTACTTGAGCGACTTTTACATTTTTAGTATTATTCTAGGGGTTTCTGTCAAATTAACTTTTTTTTTTAATTTATTCATTTCTTTGTTCTTAAGGCGACATAAATGTAATGCTCCTAGAATTGTTGAGAAATTTCAAAAAGATTTTTAGACATTTCAGATGTATGAAATCAAAATTTAAAAAGTTCATTTTTAGCCTAATATTTAAATTTTTAACCAAAAAAGATGAATCTTTAACAAAACAAAAAAGGAAAGAAAAGAACGGTTGTATTTGACCAAAAAATATGAATATTTAACAAAATAATTGAATCGTCAACCAAAACGGTTAATTAAAAAAAAATTGAATTAGCTATATCAAAATGTATTTTGAAGTTCTAGAATTTTTTGAAACATTAAAAAAAGTTAATTCTATGGAAGGTTTAAAATTTGTTTCTTTCAATGTAGATTTTAGAAAATTTTGAAAAAAAGCTGTTCAAGGATTTTTGAAATGCTTCAAGAGAATAACAATATTTTCTTAAGATGCCTAGGACAATTTTGAAGTACATATATAAAAAAAATATTTTAAATTTGAATCCAAAACAGTTAAATTCATTCAAAATGACGAATTGTCAAAAAGTAGTTCAATCGTCAACCAAACAGATTAATTTTCAATCAAAAAGATGAATTTTTAACCAAAAAGGTTAATTTTCTGCGAAAATTTGTTTTCAACAAAATAGACTGATATTTTAAATTGAAAACTGATACTTTCTGGATGAAAATTCATCTATTTTGTTAAAAAATCGTTATTTTTTTCTGTAAAAAATTATTCTTCTTGGTTGGAAGTACTGTTTTTTATTTGAAATTAAAATCTTTTTTGGTGAAAAATTATGTTTTTTCTTTTGGTTCAAGATTCATTATTTGAGTTGGAAATTTAACTATCTGGTCGTAAATTAACTTTTTTGTTGAAAATTCAGCTGTTTTGTAGAAACTTTGTCTTTTTGGTTTTAAAATTTAATAATTTGGTAGAAAATTATACCATTTGGTTGAAAATGAAGATTTTTGTTGAAAATTCATTTTTTTTTGTTGAAAATTCATATTTTTTGTTGCTGAAAATGTATCTTTCATAAGTTGAAGGTTCTACTGTTTAGTAGAAAATTTTTGTATTTTGTTGAAAATGAATTTATTTGTTCAAATTTATTCTTTTCCGGTTCAAAAGTCAATTGTTTTCTAGAAAAATTTTAATTGTTTAACAACTTTGTGAAATACTCATTTTTGTTTGGTTGAATATTCAGCATTTAAGTTGGAAATTAATTATTTAATCGCAAATTTACTTTTTTGTTGAAAAGTTAAAATTTCCATGTTGAAAATTCAGTTGTTTTGTAAAAGATTTGTCTTTTAGGCTTAAAACTTCAAAAATTAGGTAGAAAACTAAAGTAGTTGGTTCAAAGTTAACGTTTTTGGTTAAAAATTTATATTTTTGGTTGAAAGTTAAACTACTTCAAGTGCAAATTTTTTCTTGAAAATTTCTTTTTTCTTTTTTTAGTGGAAAATTGAACTATTTCGTTGAAAATCCATCTTTCTTGATTGAAAATTAACTTTCTTGTTGAAAATTCTTCTTTTCTGGCTTGAAAGTCAACTATTTTTCAAAACATTTTAAAATTGAATCTCATTTATTCAAAATTGATATATTTGGTTGAGGATTTAACTGATTTGTTGAACAAATCTTTTCTTTGACTTTTTAGTTAGAAACAAATAATAAAAATTAATATTAATTTAAACAAATAGGCTCTCAGTAACTACTTCAAGGAAAATTCACATTTAATATGATCCATACAGAAAATTTGAAAAATATTTTAAATATCTGTTTTATTTCAGAAAAATATATTTGCAAAAAAAGAGATTGTTTTAAAAATTATTCTGTCTATTTTTCATTTATTATTTTTTCATAATTAAAAAATGAAGCAAAGCTGAACATTTCAGAAAAAACCCCAACTTTCAAGCACTTATATAAGAGAAGACAGTTATAAACAATAGTAAATTGTTTAAACAACTATGTTTGTGAACTTGAATATTTATTACTTTACTTAGTAAAAAGTGGGTAAAAAGTTTAAAATTTCAGAAAAAAACCGCAGCTATCTGGCATTAATATAGATGGAGGTAGTTTTAAACAATAATAATTTGTTTCAACAATTCTTTTTGCTAAATTCAACTAATTATTAAGTTATTTCAAGCGAAAAATAGACAAATAGTTGAAAATTTCAGAATAAACCGCAATTTCTAGCATTAATCAAAGAGAATATTTATCAACAATAATAATAAATGGTTAAAAAAATGATTTTTTGTTAAAAGTAATTAACTGTCACCTCACTCTAATTAGAAATTGAACAAAATGTCGAAAATTTTTGAAAAAATCGCAACATTCTCTTTCTATTTTAAGAGAAAATTGCTAACACCAATAATAAATTACCTAAAAAATTTATTTAAAAATATAATTATCAGTATGAAGTAGTATTTTATTAGAAACAATTTGCATTTGAAAAACTGCCAAAAAATCATAATTAGGGCCAAAAACTCTCAAACCCCATTTTTTCACTTATGGGGTTTTTTGGGACCCTCTAAAAGAGACTTGTGGGGGTGATATGTGAAAAGTAATATTTTTCGTATTTTATAGCTAATTGTGAAAAAAAATGTTGAGTTTCAACTCGATTCAGCCAATATTAACGATTCTGAATAAAATTCACAAAAACGTTTTTTTTCTTATGGAAAATACGTGTTAAACTTCATATGGCTTGCGCCACCTTTAAATATAATTTTTTTTCAAAACAAAAAAAAATGGATTTATTTTTTTGTGGATTCGAAGAAATTTCCGGGCAATATGCATGAAAATTCGAACAAAAAATTTTCCAATGCACTTTTGGACATTTTTGGTTGATAGAACCTAAATTTTAGGTTAGAGAACTGAAAATTGTTGCATTTACTGATATTCATTTCACCGATTCATTTGTCGTCGTAACTTAAATGAAATCTGATTAAAAAAAGGTTGAACCCGTTTCAATTGAAATGTGGGACAATTCCTTGGAAAAAAGAAGAAAATATTTCGTAACACTGTTTCGTAATGACAAATCGACGTGTGCATTGCACCAAACACTCACGTAACATTCATCTTGTGATTATCCATAAAGTGGAATAGCTGCTCAGCAAAAGAGTTTTCCTTATTTTCCAATATTTCAAATGTTGGATTCCCAACCCCCAGTTTCATGAGATAACATGAGACGAATATTCTCTTCAATTTTCAGGCCAATCGGATAATATTCAGAGGGTCCGCAGGCAACTTTGAATTCAGATACTCATTTCACAAGATCACAAACATTTAAATCTTACAGTTAGTAATAAATTTATGTTGCCTAATTGATAACAATTAAAATTCAATCTTTATGTAATTTAATATTGTTCCATAATTTCTACCTCATATTTCTCTGAAAACTTGAATTATTCATAACCTTTTAAACTAATTTCATGCAAAATTGAAATAAATGTACATATAATTTTGAAATCAGAACGCAGATACTCATTTCACAACATGACAAAAATTTACAAAAATTATATGATTGGAATAGAGGTATTTTATCAACTTTATTATACAAATTAACTTTGAATTAATAATAACGTTCTATACTGATTTTTGAAAAAATTAACACATATGTAAATATAATTTTAAATTTGAATTCAGATACTCATTTCACAAGATCACAAACATTTTTAAAAATTATATAATTGTAATAGATGTATTTTTAATAAAAAATAAACTTTAATTATACAAAAAACATCCAAGATTCAGTTTCATGATCTTAAAGTAAATAATCAATTTATGTTACTTAATTGACAACAATTAAAATTTAATCTTCATGTAATTCAATACAGTAAAAAAAAATGAACAGTCAATAATCAATTATTCAGTGTACAACATAAAAAACAAAACCCATTATTTTTGTTAAAACTTTCAAATAATGTTTACCTTATATTTTTCTGAAAACTTGAATTATTAATAACCTTTTAAACTAATTTCATTAAAACTTAAATAAATGTACATATAATTTTTTAATCAGAATGCAGATACTTATTTCACAACATCACCAAAAATTGTATGATTGGAAAAGAGGTATTTTAAACATGAATAAACTTTTATTATAAAAATTGACTTTGAATTGTTAATATCTTTCTATACTGATTTTTGAAAAAATTAATAAATATGTAAATATAAATTTGAAATTTGAATTCAGAAACTCATTTCAAAAGATCACAAACATTACAAAAAAAATTATATAATTGTCATAGATGTATTTTGAATAAAGAAGAAACATTTATTATATAAAAAATAGCCAATATTCAATTACATAATCTTAAAGTAAGTAATTAATTTATGTTACTTAATTGAGAACAATTAAAATTCAATCTTCGTGTAATTTAATATTGTAAAAAAACTAATCAGTCTATAATCAATTAATCAGTTCAGAACATAAAAACCTTAAGCAATTATTTTTATTAAAACATTGAATAATTTACATTTTATATTTTTTTGAACTTGAAATTTCATTTTTGAAACTTTCAACTATAATTAACCTTTTATACTGATTTTAGAAAAAAATTAGAAGATATGTGAATATAATTTTGGAATTTAAATTCAGATACTCATTTCACAAGATCACAAGATCACAAGATGGCCAACAGCCATACCACGCTGAAAAAACCAGTTCTCGTCAGATCACTGTAGTTAAGCAGCGTTGGGCGCGGTTAGTGCTTGGATGGGTGACCATTCGAGAAAACTGAGTGCTGTTGGCACATCGTGGGTGTGGTGAGCCCACACTTGTAGTTATTTACTACAAGAAACTAACCTAGAAACACTACTCGAATCGGGTAGTGTCACGCCTACCCTGAAAGGGAAATGGCTTAATGGTATACATACACAAACATTTTAAAAGTTATATAATTGTTATAGGTGTATTTCAAATAAAGAATAAATTTTCATTCTACAAAAAATAGTTAATATTCAATTGCATTATCTTAAAGTAAATAATCAATTTATGTTACTCCATTGACAACAATGAACATTTAATCTTAATATAATTTAATATTGTAAAAAAATAATCAGTTAATAGCTCATTAATCATTTCACAAAATAAAAAGCCTTAAACAATTATTTATATTAAAACATTCAAATAATTGATACTTTATATTCTTTTAAACTCAAAATTTCATTTCTGGAACTTTTAATTTTCAATAAAATTTTATACTGATTTTGGAAAAAATTAGAAGATATTTAAATATAATTTTGAAATTTATATTCGGATACTTATTTCACAAGATCACAAACATTTTACAAAATTATGTAATTGTAATAGATGTATCTTGAATAAAGAAGAAACTTTTATTATATAAAAAATAGCCAATATTCAATTACTTAATCTTAAAGTAAATAATCAATTTAAGTTACTTAATTAACAACAATTAAAATTCAATCTTTATTTAATTTAATATTGTAAAAAAAAATTAATCAGTCCATAATCAATTCATCAGTTCACAACATAAATAGCCTTGAACAATAATTTTTATTGAAACATTCAAATAATTTATACTTTATATTTTTTTTAAACTTGAAATTTCATTTCCGAAACTTTGACTTATTAATAACCTTCTATACTGATTTTCGAAAGAATTAACACATATGTAAATATAATTTTGAAATTTGAATTCAGATACTCATTTCACAAAATCACAAACATTTTAAAAGTTATATAATTGTTATAGGTGTATTTCAAATAAAGAATAAACTTTCATTATACAAAAAATAGTCAATATTCAATTACATAATCCTAAAGTGAATAATTAATTTACGTTACTTAATTGACAACAATTAAAATGTAATCTTTATGTAATTTAATATTGCAAAAAAATCAGTTAATAGTTCATTCATCAGCTCACAACATAAAAAGCCTTAAGCAATTATTTTTATTGAAACATTCAAATAATTTATCCTTCAAATTTTTTTTAACTTGAAGTTTAATTTCTGAAACTTTCAATTATTAATAACCTTTTATCCTGATTTTAGAAAAAATTAGAAGATATGTATATATAATTTTGAAATTTGAATTAAGATACTCATTTCACAAGATCACAAACATTTAAAAAAATTATATAATTGTAATAGATGTATTTTGAATAAAATAGGAACTTTTATTATACAAAAAATAGCCAATATTCAATTACATAATCTTAAAGTAAGCAATCAATTTATGTTACTTAATTGACAAAAATTAAAATTCAATCTTGATGTAATTTAAGATTGTAAAAAAAACTAATCAGTCCATAATCAATTAATCAGTTCAGAACATAAAAACCTTAAGCAATTATTTTTATTAAAACATTGAATAATTTTTACTTTATATTTTTTAAACTTGAAATTACATTTCTGAAATATTCAATTATTAATAACCTTTTATACTGATTTTCGGAAAAATTAGAAGATATGTAAATTTGATTTTAAATTTAAATTCAGATACTCATTTCACAAGATCACAAACATATTGAAAAGTTATATAATTGTTATAGGTGTATTTCAAATAAAAAATGAACTTTTATCATACAAAAAATAGAAAATATTCAATTACATAATCCTAAAGTAAATAATCAATTTATGTTACTTAATTGACATCAATGAAAATGTAATCTTTATGTAATTAATTATTGTAAACAAAAATTGAACAGTCACTAATCAATCAGTTTACAACATAAAAAGCAAAAAACAATTATTTTTGTCAAAACATTCAAATCATTTTTACATTATATTTTTCTGAAAACTTGATTTATTAATAACCTTTTAAACCGATTTCATAAAAAATTAAAATAAATGTGCATATAATTTTGAAATCAGAATGCAGATACTCATTTCACAACAAAAATGTACAAAAATTATATGATTGGAATAGAGGTATTTTAATCATCAATAAACTTTTATTATACAAATTATAGCCAATATTCAATTGAGAATTTCAACTTAGGCAACTTTTACTAATTTGGATGAACGCTTTGTTTTCTTCCTAACTGAAAAATATGTATTGGTTCAAAATTCATAATTTTGTTCAAAAAAAATTATAACGTCAGTTGAAGAATCATCTTTTTAATTGAAATTCGAACTATTTTGTTGAAAATTCAACTTCTTGGATAATCCTTGTACTAATTTATTGAAAATGTATTGTTTTGGTTGATGCATTATGTCCTTGGTTGAAAATTAAACTTTTTTATTGTGAATTATTATTTTCAGGTTAAAAATTCAACTATCTATTCTAGAAGGAATTCGTTATTCTGCTTCAAAGTTCAACAATTTGGATTGGCTTTTTTCTTTCTCGTCCCAAAAATCTTCCTTGATAGAAAATTGTCTCAGTTTCTCGACTATTTGATTGAAAATTATTTTTTTTGTTTGTTGAAATTTGATTTTTTTAATGATAATATAACTTTTCTATCTTTAGTGAGAAATGTAGATTTTTAGTGAAAAATCATATTTGAAAATTCATATTGTTTTAGAAAATGAACCTTCTTGCTGAAAAATTCGTCTCTTTGGTTCAAAAATCATCTCTTTTAGTAGAAATTAAATCTTTTTTGGTTGAAATATCAACTATTACATTTTTTTGATAATTCATCTTTGCAGGTTAAAAATGCATTTGTTTGATTAAAAATTAATTTTTTTCAAAATTCAACTGTTTGGTTAAAAAAAAATAAAACTGTTTTTGGTTGAAGTTTGTCTCATCTTTGTCGGTAGAAAAGTCAAGTATTTGGTTAAAAACTCAATTATTTTGTTAAAAAGTCATATTTTGTTCAAAAATTTAACTATTGATAAAAATTCATCTTTTGTCGTAAAAATTCATCTTTTTTGGTTGAAATAAATCAATTTATAATTTTAAAATTTCAGTCTGAAAGTTTTTTTATTCCCCTTAGAGAAGATTCTGTATTATAAATGTTAAAATATTAAAATGCTAGTCTTTGAATATCAGTTATGGAAAACGAAAAATTTGTCAGGGAAAAATTAGGGATTTAGTATTTATTTTAATAAAAAAATTAATAAAAATATTGTCTTTCTGTTTCAGGTGAGTGCTTGCATGTGCCACAGAAAATTTTTGTAAGTAGCAAGAAAAATGTGGGGAGCTTCATCATTTAATTAAATTTATTCGACTCTGGTCGAATAAAAGAAAAAAATCCCAGATTGGAAAATTTTTATTCGCGAATTTTTATGCATATCGCCCAAGAGAATAATATTACCAATAATAATAAATTGTTTAAACAATCAGGTTTGTTGACAATACTGAACAGATAGAATAATAAAACAAATATATTACCTCTCTCTCTAATTGAACATTGGAGAAAAAGTAGAAAATTTTTGAAAAAACCGCGAATCGCAAAACCCATTTTTTTCACTTATAGGGTTTTTTTGGGACCCTATAAAACAGACTTATGGGGGTGATATTATTGAACGTTTCTGCATGATTTAATATGGAATTGGTATTTAATATTACAAACTTACAATTTCAAATCTCTATTAAAAAATTAAAAACCACCTTCGTTATCTATCTTACTACTATAAATTGAGTGCACAGATGCAAACTGATAAATTTGCATGTGATCAGCATAATGAGAAAAATTCGCGTGCAAGCAAAATTATCTTCCTGACATATTAGACCATTAAAATATCACATAGAAAAATTTCCTTCTACCCCATTGTTTTTTTTTAATTTTATTAATGTATCCCTTTTTAGAATTTTTATTTTTTTCATAGTTTCCAGAAACTTCCCCTTTTTCTAATTTGTTCGCATTTTTTTCGAAAATTCTTTTTTTCTGCTTGTTTGAAGATTCATAATTTTAGATCAGAATTTATCTCATTTGTTGACAATTTAGCTATTTTTTGAAAAATTCGTTTCATTTTTGGTAGAAAATTTAATTTGTTTACCTGAAAATTTAACTATTCTATTTTTCATTAAAAATTTATCAGTTTGGTTGAAAATTCAACTATTAAGTTGACATTTCGTCTTGCTTGGTACTAAGTTAATTTCCTTGGTACAAAAATCAACTTTCTGGTTAAAAATTAAACTATTTGATTGAATTTTCAACTCCTTTCTTGAAAATTTTTTTTCCTTTCGGTTACAAATTCATCATTTTAGGTAAAAATTTATCTCATTGGTTGACAATTTAACTATTTTGTTGAAAATTCGTTTCATTTTTTGTTAAAATTTAATTTTTTTAACTGAAAATTTAACTATTCTATTTTTTATTAAAATTTATCATTTTTCTTAAAAATTTAAATATTTAGTTGATATATTGTCTTGCTTGGTACTAAATTAATTCCCTTGGTTCAAAAATCAACTTAGTGGTTAAAAATTAAAATATTCGGTGGAATTTTAAACTCTTTTCTTGAAAATTCTCTTTCTTTTGGGTTAAAAATTCATCATTACAGATGATTTTAACTATTCCATTTTTCACTGTTCAACGAAATGATTTTTCAACAAAAAATAAAAAAATTGAATTTTCAGTTAAAACAGTCAATTTTCAAAAAAAAAAAAATGAATTCTCAACAAAATAATTCATTTTTCAAACCAAAAAGATGAATTTTCTACCAAAAAAGATAAAGTTCAAATAAAATATACAAATTTTCAAGTAAGAAAGATAAATTTACTTACTAAAAATTGGATAGTTCAATTTGCAATTAGAAAAGTAAATTTTGAACCAGAAAACGAATTTTCATCAAAATTAATTCATTTTCAAATAAAAATATAAAATTTCAAGCAAAAATGGAATACTTACATTTTCAGTAAGAAAATTAATTTTCAACTAAAAAAGAAACGACTTTTCAATCAAGGAAATTAATTTTTAATCACAATGATGAATTTTCTAACAAAAATAAGAATTTTTCACCAAATAGTGGAATTTTCAACCCAAAAGATGCATTTTCTATCAATAAAAAAAACGAATTTTCAACTAAATATTTTTTTTTTTCAAACCAAAGAAATGAATTCACAACAAAAACGAAACGAAAAAGATTACATTTCTATCAATGAAGGTAAATTTTACCAAAAAAAAGTGGAATATTGAAAGTGAATTTTCAACTAAAATTATGAATCTTCAACTAAAACAGACAAATTTTCAAATAAAAATACAGTAGTTAAATTTTCAGTAAAAAAATTAATTTTCTATAAAATTAAAGTAAATTTTCAACGAAATAGTATAATTTTCAACCAAGAATATAAAATTTCTATCAAAATAGATAAATTTTCAAAAAAAATTGAAAAATTACATTTTCAAAAAAATGGAACAGTTACATTTTCAGTTAAAAAATTAATTCTAAATAAGAAAAAACGAATTTTCAACCAAAAAGATCAATTTTTAACCAATAAGATAAATCTTCTACTAAAATAGATGAATTTTTAACAAATTACATGAATTTTCAATCAAATATTTGAATTTTTAAAGGAATTGTTAACCATAAAGATGAATTAGTTATCGAGGAGATTAAATATTCTCCCACAAAATTTAAATTTTCAATAAAATACAGGAATTTTAAACCAAATATTTCAAACAAACATGTACGAGTTAAATTTTGAGTCAAAACAATTAATAAACAATTAATAAGCATAATTAAATTTTGAACAAAAAAAGCGTTTTCAACTAAAATAATGAATCATCAACAAAGTAGTTTCACTTCTAAGTAGTTGAATTTTCAACCAAAAAAGATGAATTTTCAACAGAATATTCTGAATCCTCAACCAAAACAGATTAATTTTCAACCAAATAATTGCAATTTCTAACCATGATCATAAAATTAGCTTTAACTTCAATTTATCGTTTATTATTATTTTCATTATTATTATTCAATTAATTTGTTTAAACAATAAATAAATTATCTTAAATTCTCTATAAATGCTCTATGAATTTAAGAACTCCATCAATGAGACGTTCATCTCGGTTATGGTTCCAAAATCCATTTAACTTTCACTCTGATTTGATTATAGGATTTTTAAGGTTGTTGTACTCTTTATACTATGCGTAAAAATTTGCATACATAGATGATCCTTTTGCTCCTTATGAATAATTAAATTTCGAGATAATTTTTTAAGTTTTCTGTGATATGTAAAAAATACTCATAACTGTACAGGGTGGCGAAAAAGTATGGAAAGCGAGGAATCGAACGGTGACCTTGAACCTCATTTTCAAGGTCATTTTGAGGTCAGCTTCATTTTTTCAATTAGAACCCCCTATTTTTGGGGCCAGAATCGAAAAGAGCGGGAAATTTCACCTTCGGGTATGTGTTTAGATCAAGGGTTAACGTGACCTCTACAGGTCAAATAAAGGTAAAAGGACGATGTCATAGAACCTCGTAGGAATCTCGCAGAATTAGTAAAAAAAATTAACCAAGGTTGTAGGTTACCCTGGGTAACTTTCAACGAGGAATCCAACGGTGACCTTGGATTTGACCTTGAACCTCATTTTCAAAGTCATTTTGAGGTGATTCTTCTTTTTTTCAATGGGAATCCCGTACTTTGACCTTTATTTGACTTGTAGAGGTCACGTTAACCCTTGACCTAAACACATACCCGAACGTGAAATTTCCCTCTCTTTTTAATTCTGGCACCAAAAATGGGTGTTCCCATTTGAAAAAATGAAGCTGACCTCAAAAATGAGGTTCAAGGTTAAATCCAAGGTCACCGTTGGATTTCTCATTGAAAGTTACGTAGGTATGAACTTGTTTTTTTTTTAACAAACCACAGAGATTTCTAGGGGTTTCCATACTTTTTCGCCACCCTGTATATTGCAAAGTAAAGTATCCAAATAAAAAAAAACTGAAAATGGAACTTAAAACGGGATTTATTACCTTGGAAATGTATTGCTGGAAAGCAATCATCGCACAATAAGTTATACGAGTTTGAGGATTAAGATGAGAGTAATTTTGTACCACTTCCAAACCCGAGAGTTTTTACTGCGAAAGTCAATTCCTAGGATTGCTATTAAACTCCAGGTAAAAATAAAATAATGCTTTTTGTCTGTAAGATTCATCGAGTAAGGAATAAAAAGTAGATATTTTGTATTTACTTTTAATGAACAGAAAATTTTTTTAATGAACTAAAATTGGTTTAAATTTTTTTTTCTTTCGAAAACATGTCGAAAATTGTCGGTAAGCTCTCAGAGAAAAAGTCTTCTTGTAACAAAAGCATAATCCTCTTGCCTAGTTTTTTTTTTAACGACGTGAATATATTTTTTACACAAACAGAATTATTTGGAGAAAAAAGAACAACAAAGTTGTATCAACTCTATCGGACAAGTTTATTAAAATCTTAAAAACCCGATAACTTTTCGGAAATACACCACTTCCATCATCAGAGAAACCAATTTATATAAATTAAAAAAAATGTAATAATAATCTCACTCATATATTAATATGAACAATTTTTAAAAAAGGTGTAAATAACCACCTTATGAAATAGTTACGAAAGTCCTAGTCATTTTTAGTTTTTAGTTCAATAATTGAGATCCATTTAAAAAGTGAGTAATTTAAAAATATATATCAACAGATGTCAATTAAAATATATTGTATGAAATTTCTGTAAAAGGAAATTATAATTTGATTAGTAAATAATAATATCATAATAAAGATAGAGGTTAAGTTCAAAATAATAAAGAATTAGAGTTACCATATTTCAATTAAAAAAATAGTTCGAAAAATTTGTGTGCTGAATAAAATTAAAATAATTTATAACAAACTGTTAACAGAATACAATTTATAAATTTAAAAAATAAATTTTTATTATTATGAGAGCAGCATGAAAGGCATCCTGCTCCCATAAAGATAACTCCAAAAGTGACTGTCAAGCAGTGCTCCCAATTCGGCTCCCCAACTGCACTGCGCATGCGTTGCATCGGCAGTCTCATTGCCTGTAAATGGCGCGCTTTTTTGAAACTATCACATGCGTAAATCAATTTTTTATAATAAATCATCATTGTGGAAAAAATAACAATTAATTTCCAGATCACGAAATAGTCTTTTAGAGTGCAAGGTGCAATAATTATTTTATTGTACTCTTTAAAAATAAATTAATAATTTTAAATTCAAAGGAAGGAATGCCTTTTTTCACCAATGTGAATTTTAGATCATTCATAATATTTTTCTGTACTTTATGATTATTATATATTGTGAAAAATTGATTTGCATATTCAATCATTTCAAATAAGCGCGCGATCAACATCCAATCCATCTAATGAGTATGCTGGTGCGACGCATGCGCAGTGCGCTTGAGGAGCCAAATTGGGAGCACTGCTGTCAAGGAAAATCAACTAACCTAACATATAGTAGAAGTGAAGAAAAAGGCGCCAAAATTTGAAAAGTAATATAACAGCTAAAGTGTTAACAACGGTCATTTAAGAAGTAGAAACAAGCAAGATAAGTTAACTTTTTGTATTCAATATTGTAAGAAAATTCAAGAGAAGAACTTTATTGTTAGGAATTTGTTATAAATTTTATAAAAATAATTCTAGAATAGAATTGTAGGATTCATTCAGATGGTCAAGATCAGTGATTTTATTGAGACAGTTATCCAGTTATTTTTTAATAAAAACCATTTCAGCAAAGGATCTTTTGATAGGATGATTCTCTTGATGCAAAACTTCAATATCATCCCAAAGGAATAAATTAGAAATATTATCATTATTATTATATAAGTCGTCGTTAAGAACATCATTGTGGTTTAATCTAACACTATCCTGGCGTTATTTACGTCTAATGTGCAAAGGTCTTTTTGTTTGTCCAATATAGCATCTACCACAATTACAAGAAAAACGGCAAACGTTAGTTTTTTCTAAGATTTCTAATTGTTCTTTACCTAATTTAATAATTTTATCAAGTTTAGAATTAAGACTAAAGGTAGTGCTAGTTTTGTAAGTTTTTAGAAGTCTTCTTATATTTTCTGAACTTTTACCATAGTATGGAATAGTGATAGTGCTTTTAGGATCAAATTCTTTTTTAATAATGTTATTAAAGTTATTAATTCTGTTTTTGTTATTAAGTTCTTTCAATCTATTATCAATTTGTTTATGAATAATATTTAGTGGAAATTCATTCAGGAAAATATAATGTTTTAATCTATAGAATTCCTTAAAATAAAACAAGAATTCAACGATCAAATTTGGACAAACACCACAAAATGCTCCTATTGCAATTGCTAAAAACAAAAAAATTTGTTTTTTTGCACAAAAATAAAAAAGAGGAAAGAAAAAAAAACCGAAACGTTGGTAAATATTGTGCATGCTTTCATACTGTGATTTGATAATAATAAAAATAATAAAGACGAAAGAAATAAAAAAGAGAAGGAAGGGGATTTGGTTGGTTGCCTTCTCATTTTTCTTTCCTCTTTTTTATTTTTGTGCAAGGAAACCAATTTTTTTGTTTTTAGGAATTGCAATAGGAGCATTTTGTGGTGTTTGTCAAAATTTGATCGTTGAATTCTTGTTTTATTTTCAGGAATTCTATACATTCACTTGATTATTGGACGTTAAATGGGATTTTGAATTTGATTTTAATCTAATTTCAAATTCTTAAATTTCAGATAATGTTTTACTATTTTTAAGTTATCATCATGAAATTTATTATTCGAAAAGTAGAATAGCTGAATCAACTAAGTTCTTTATAATAGCTATTGTTTGTTAGAATGGATGTTTCGATAGAAAATTAAGTAAGCCGCCAGAATATGTTGATTTGCGAAACCAATTATTAGAGATTGTACCATTATAATTTTTGATAATGCTAATATTAAGAAAGTTAATAGTATTATTATTTTATATTTCATGTGTAAATTTTAATCTTTTATGAA
Source organism: Andricus curvator (assembly GCA_932195095.1). NCBI lineage: Eukaryota > Metazoa > Arthropoda > Insecta > Hymenoptera > Cynipidae > Andricus > Andricus curvator. Next base: position 100,109 of record CAKNYM010052378.1, read on the forward strand.
TTGAGTTAAAAGTTTTGATAGTAATTTCAATTTTGTCTTCAGAAATAATTAAAAATGTATCATCTACATAACGAAACTAGGAAAGGATTTGAAAATCTAGTTTATTGAAAGTCTTGGATTCTAAATCTTGCACTACCATGTCGGCTAAATTATTGGAAATAGGAGAACCCATGGAAGGTCCAAAAGTTTGTCTATAAAAAATATTATTAAATTGAAAATAAGTGTTATCGATTAGGAATTTTATCCCTTCATAAAATTTACCTAAAGTTAAGGCAGTAGCTTTCCTAATATAAGGCCATCTTTTTTCAATACTATTAAGAACCAAATCTACAGGAACGTTAGTAAAGAGAGAAGTTACATCAAGAGAGATCATAATGTCATCAGGGGGAATAATGATTTTATCTAGTTTTTGTTTCAAATCAATAACATTTTTAATAAAAGATTTAGGTTTTGGAAGAGGAGAGTTTAAAATATTATTGAACACCTTAGCCATATATGTGGAAGAATTAATAGTGCTAACAACAGGTCTCAAAGGAAAATCATTTTCATGAATTTTAGGAAGTCCATAAATTCTAGCCAGATTGGTATTTTCTGTGATAAGCTCTTGTCTCTCTATGTTACAGTCTAAAAAACCTTTTAGTCTCCATTTGTTAATTGTATTAACAGTTTTATTTTCTATAGATTTAAGGGGTTATAATGAATTTTTTCAGATGTTATGTTATCATTTATCATCAATTCCATTTTCTTATAGTAATATTTTTTATTAAGAATAACAGTAACATTACCTTTTGCAGCACGAGCCATAAAAAGATCTTGATGTCCTTTGAGAAAGGTTTTAGTTACAGCAATATTTTTAGAAATAATTCTATCTGAATCAGAAATTAAGTTTGGTTTTTTAGTGTATTGATAAGATAGAGAAAGAATTTTATTTCTTAATTCTGCTTGTAATTTATCAGGAATTTTATGAATGCTAGTTTCTACATCTTTCACAATATCAAAGATGTGTTGATTTTCAGAAGTTGAAAAAGTAGAGCTAAATTTATCACCTAACCTAAGAATATCGTTAACTTGGTCAGGAATCTGAGTATTTGTACAATTTAAGTTGAAAATAAATTGAAGTTAGTCCCATAAGGAAAATTTTTGGTGCAAAAGAATTCCTGATGAGACAAATGAAAATCCTCTCAACCTCAAATTTAAGAGGAAATTCAATTTACGTCAAGAAACATGCTTTTGTCACAAGAGGAAATTTCTCTGGGTGAGACCAGCGCGAGTACTATTAAATATCGCTGCTGACTTTGAAGCGTGATTACTCGTTCGAAAAAGAAGCGAGAATGAAAAAAAAGGATGGAGAGCTTATTAAATTCCGCGTCGAATGACCCCTTATAGAGGTATTTTTGACCTCTTAAGGAGAATAGACCACCTGAGAAGTTAAAAAAAAAATTGCAAGAATTTCTCGAGTTTTGTACCTCGACTTCAACTTGAGGCATGACCTAAAAAAAGTTTAGAAAACATCCTAAATTCACACCACATATTCTCTGAAGTCTTATCTTCAATTTGAGACCACAAAACTTCAAAAATCTTGACGGGTTCTCGAGATACGAATAAAAACGTCCAAGGCTGTCTGCGCGGAGTATCAGTCGCTTAAGGCGCTTCAAAAGAGTGTCGGTTTCGCTTGATCCACTATGCGTCCAAAAGGATGAATTGTGGAACGTAATATTTTTACCACATAATCTAAAGGCAATTATACTGGTTCGGACAGAGAGCTTTTTCCGGCAAATGTTCTTGTTTTTTTTTTCTGTAAGTGAAAATGGATTGTATTGTTGCGCCTGAAGCCGGCGACACTGGCAGCCCAGCGTACACAATAGTTAGAGTGTTGCCGGTTGCAGGCGGAAAATACTCCATTTTCAATTTAAAAAAGTACATTTTCTAGAAAAAGCTCTCTGTCAAAACCGGTATGCCTTTAGATTATGTGGTAAAAATATTACGTAATATTAGACGTATAGTGGATCAAGCGAAACCGAGACTCGTTTAAAGCGCCTTAAGGTGCTTCAAACGAGTATGTTTGTAGAATAATATAAAATACGGCTAGAAGGATGAATTATTTGATGTCACTTTTTTGTTATTTGAAAATATGCTGGATTTTCCGCGCCTGGAAACGGGCAACGAGCCACTAGGAGTGCACCTATGTTGAACCGAAAACAGGCGCTCACCGTTTCAAAGTGCGTTTCAATTAACAAAAAAAAAGCAACAACAAGACAATTTTTCGAAAAAGGGGCTCTAGGCATGCACATGTATAAGCCTTCAGATAAGGTGGTAAAAATATTACATTAAACAGTTCATCCTTGTAGCCGTATTTCGTATTATTCTAAAAACCGACTCGTTTGAAGCACCTTAAGCGACTGAAACTCGGCGCAGACACGCTTGGACATTTTTAGTCATATCTCGAGAACCCGTGAAGATTTTTCAAGTTTTATTGGCTTAAATTAAAGATAAGACTTCAAAGACTGTGTGGTATAACATTCATATTTTTGCTGCAACTTTACTAAGTCATGCCACAAGTTGAAGTCGATATACGAAATTCGAGAAATTATAGATCACTCGACGTGGAACTGAATAAGCTTTTATCGGTTTTTGAGGAAAGTTTTTTTCTCTTTTTTTCAACGGGTAATCACGATTTGAAGTCTACAGTGATTTTCAATACTACTTAGACAAAATTGAACAATTAAAAAAATAATCAGTGTCGAAAATGGAGAACGTCAGAAAGACTCAGAATTATCCGAGAATATATTTTAAAATCCTCGTATTTCGATAGAAAGCCCTTAATTACCTTATTAATTTACTTTAATTTATGATTATTAAGTGAATTGTATGATACTCTAAAAGTAAGCATATATATTAATTTTCGAATTAGGCAAACAAAAAAAAACTTGATTGTTTCTGATTACGTTATAAAACAAAGAAAAAGTTTCGAATCGAAATTACGCTTTGCACAATCGGAACAACAAATGGCGATCAATATTATTGAAAGCGAACAATGAAACTGTGCATCGCGTCGATTGCACTAATCCGGAAGCGGAAATAATCGCGAGTGAAATTGCATTTCGATTTGTCCAGCTCACTGTTTTCGGCGGCTATCGCAATGATTAGCCTTTCCTAGGCTAAAATAGTATTTATAGTTGTAAAGAGGATTTTTCAAATTAGAATTAGGATCTGAAATTGTTTTTTATTTATAAAAATTTTTTGAACAAATTTTTTTAAGTGGCTTTTCAAATAATACGAAACCAAACAGGTTTCTTTCCAGGTTGACTCCGAGTTTGATTCATAAGATTTGCCAGTAAGACAATGGTAGTCATCCAGAGCTAATGCAGGGCTGCCTTAGACGATTTAGAATTTTATTGGCCAAAAATCCATTAAAATTTAAGAATTTTAAATTAGATTAGAATCAAATTCAAAATCCCATTTAACGTCCAATACTCAAGTTAGTGTATAGAATTTCTGAAAATAAAAACAAGAATTTAACGACCAATTTGGAACAACCATCATGAAATGCTCCCATAGTAAATAGAAAAAAAAATTTCTTTCTGGAGAAAAATAAAAAAGAGGAAAGAAAAATGAGAAGGCAAGCAACCAAATGCCTTCTCTTTAAAGAGAAGGAAGGGGATTTGGTTGGCTGCCTTCTCATTTTTCTTTCCTCTTTTTTATTTTTGTCCAGAAAGAATTTTTTTTTCTATTTACATTAACTTGA
>CAKNYM010052378.1:103863-135282 GCA_932195095.1 Andricus curvator
GGATTCGGTTGGTATTGGACGTTAAATGGGATTTTGAATTTGATTTTAATGTAATTTAAAATTCTTAATTCTTAATTGTAAATAGAAAAAAAAAATTCTTAACAAAAAAATTTTCCCTCTGGACAAAAGTAAAAAAGAGGAAAGAAAAATGAGAAGGCAACAAACCAAGTCCCCTTCCTTTTCTTTAAAGAGAAGGGATTTAGTTGGTTGGTTTCTCATTTTTCTTTCCTCTTTTTTATTTTTGTTTAGGAAGAATTTTTTTTTAAGAATTTTTTTTTCCATTTACACTTAAGAATTAAAAATTTTCAATTAGATTAAAATCAAATTCAAAATGCCGTTTAAAGTCCAATACTCAAGTTAATGTATAGAATTCCTGAAAATGAAGAATTTTTTTTTCTATTTACAAATGGGAGCATTTTATGGTGGTTGTCCAAATTTGGTCGCTGGATTCTTGCTTTTATTTTCAGGAATTCTATACATTAAACATCCATTACACGATATAATTTCGATCAATTTGCAACTTTCATAAAATTTTTAATTAATATTATCAAAATAATTAGCTTTTTGTATGGGCTATCACAATGATTAGCCTTTTCTATGTTAAAATAGTATTTATAGTTGTAAAGAAGATTTTAAAAATTACAATTGGGGACTGACATTTTTTGTTTCGTTTTTCATTCATTCAAATTTTCTGAACAAATTTTTGTGAGTGGCTTTTCAAATAATACGAAACCAAACAAGTTTCATTCTAGGTCGACTCACTGGATTCGTTTGTTAATTGACCTAAAATCAATTATACTATATAGTTTAAAATAATTTTTAACTTTCGTAAATTTTTTAATCAATATTAGTTCCTGTTGTAAGTCCACTATTGTATTTTTCCTTCAGATTTCATTCCTTTTGGTTGAAAATTCTACTATTTCGTTGAAGATTCAAATATTTTGTTAAACTTAATTTTCTCAACTGAAAATTTAACTAATTCATTTTTTCCTGAAAATTGATCCTTCATAGTTAAAAATTAAACTTATAATCGATAAGTCATCTTTTTCACTAAAAAGTCAACAGTTTGGTTGAAAATTGAATTTTTTCAGTGGATGATTCAACCATTCTCTTAAAAAATTCGTCTTTTTTTATTAAATTCGACTGTTTTTGGTTTCAAATTAAATTCTTTTATGGTTGAAATATCAACAGTTAAATTTTCCATTAAGAACTCATCTTTTTTTTTTGTTGAAAATTAATTTTCTGAATTGAAAATTTAACTACTTGGTTAAAATTTGAACTAATTTGTTGAAAACTCATTTTATTGGTTGAAGATCCAGATATTTGGTTAAAAATTTAATAATTTTATCGAAAATTCGTCTTTTTGGTAGAAAATGAATATTCTTGAATGAAAATTCATCTTTTTGTTTGAAGAATCACCTATTTGTTAAAAAATTCATTTTTTGGTTGATAATTTATTATGTTAGTTGTAAATTCATTTCCTTGGTTCAAAAATGAACTATTTTGTTGATAATTTGTTGTTTTTTTGTTCAAAATTAATTTTTATAACGGAAAATTTAATAATTCTGAATTTATTTTTCAAAATTTATATTTTTCAGTTAAAAATCCATTTCTTTGGTTGAAAATTGAACTGTTTCGTCGAAAATTCATTTTTTTTTTAAATAAATGGTCTTAACGAAGAAATAAAATATCCCATCATTTTCTGACGTTTGGTTTTTTTTTTAAATTTATTTTTAAAATAAATTTTAAATATTTTTTTTTTCAAACATTTTCACGTTTCGGGTGTTAGATGAATTTAATATTTATTAATTTATACATAAATAAATTTATAATAATAATTTTAATATTTATTTATTTAGGATATGTGTTACCACTGCTTAGTTAAAAATTCAACAAGATTATTAAAAATTTCAGTGTTTTACTGTAAATTCGTCTTTTTGGGTAGAAAATTAATTTTCTTGAATGAAAATTCAACTGTTTGGTTAAAAGTTGAAAATTTAACCATTTGTTTAAAAAATACAACTTTTTGGTATCACATTGACTTTTCAGATAAAAATGTGACTGTTTTGTGTAAAATTCGTCTTATTTGCTTGAAAATTAGACCATTTGGTAGAAAATTAAACCATTTGGTTGAAAATTAACTTTTTTGGTGGAAAATTCATAGTATCGGTTTAAAAATTCCATTGGATTGTAAAAAGTTAGACTTTTTGGTTTGAAAATTCCTCTCTTTTGGTAAAAATTTCATATTTTTTCCGGTAAAAAATGTAACTGTTTTGTTTGAAAATTCTTGTCTTTTGGTAGAATTTAAATTTTTTTTGTCAAAAATTCATCTCTATTGTTGAAAATTGATTGTTTTCAGTTTAGAAATTTATTTTTTCGGGTTAAACATTCAACTGTTTTCTTGAAAATTTGCCTTTTTTTAGAGTTCAACAATTTGATTAAAATTTTTTTCTCTCTTGACTGGAAAATCTTTCCTGATTGAAAATTCGTCTTTTTGGTCTGAAAATAATCATTTTCGCCAAGAATTAATCTTTTTGGTTAAATTTGACTTTTTTTAAATTTGAGAATAATTTTTTTTCGATTATATATCAAATTTTATAATTTTTGTTACGAATAAATCCTTTTTTATTGTAAATTCAACTATTAATTCAACTGTTTCAATATTAACTTCTTTGTTAAAAAATTATTTTCTTACTAAAGATTCGTCATTTTAGTTGGAAATTTAATTATTCTGTTGAAAATATAATTATTTTGGTAAAAATTTATCTATTTTGTTATTGATCTAATTATTTTTTCAAAATTTAATTTTTTTGTTGGAAATTTAATTTTTTTGTTGGAAATTTAATTGTTTTGTTGAAAATTCATCTTTTTTATAGAAAATTCTTCCCTTTGGATTGAAAATTCAATTGTCTTCTGAAAATTTCATCTTTTTCGCCTAAAAAATGAAACTCTTTCGTTGATAATTATTTCTTTGTTTATTGGAAATTCAAATAGTTAGTCAAAATTTCAACTATATCATTAAAAATTCAACTATTTTGTTAAAAGTTGGTCTTTGTTGTTCAACAATTAAACTGCCTAGTTGAAAATTCGTCTTTTTGGATTAAAAATTCATGTTTTTATTTAAAAATTCACATTTTTTGATAAAACAACTATCATCTAAAAAAATTAGTCTTTCTGTTTTGAAAAATTCAGCTTTTTTCAAAATTCGTCCTTTTGCTTTAAAATTCAACAATTTAATTGTAAATGCAACAGTTTGGTTGATAATTATTTTTTTGTTCATTGGAAATTCAACTATTTAAAAAAAAATTCATTTATTTTGTTGAAAATTTGCCTTTTTTGTTGAATAATTAAACTTCTTTGTTGAAAATTAGTCTTTTTCTGGTAGAAAGCTCTTACTTGAAGATTCTACTTCCTTCATTGAAAATTCAAAAGTCTTGTGAAAAATTCGTCTTTTTGGCTTGAAAATTCAACTCTTTAAGCAAAAATTAATTTCTTTTGGTACAAAGTTAATCTTCTTTGCTTGGAAATTCAATTATTTTGTCCAAAATTTAATATCTTTGAAATTGAAATCTTAAGCGCGTTTCATATTGAATTCAATATGGTACCTATACATTAATTGTATTTAAAAGAAAATTCTTTTTTTTCCTATTCCCGTATTATTTTCCTATTCTGGTATTTGAATATTAACTAATATAATATTTTTAAATTAAAAATTAATATTTTCTGGAAAAAGATCTTTCTCCTTCGCTCCGCTGGGAATCGAACCACGGGTCTTCCGATTGCCGGTCAGGTGCTCTTACCACTAAGTTACTAGAAAATTAAAACGAGTGCTCTTACCACTAAGCTAAAAAAAATTTAAAAATTCAAACACCATCTAGTCTGAAAAGAGGTTAAGAATTTCTGTTATTTGAGGAGTTACCTTAGATCGATATTTTTTATTTCCGATCGATATTTATTTATTTGTTTATACGTACTCGGATGATAACACAGATTCCTTGTAATATAATATCCTTATTCTTTTTTTTTTGCCTTGTATTTATGTTTCTATTTTTTTTTTTTTTTTTTGTAGTTGCTTTCTCTTGAAGATTATTTTTTTAGTTATTAATTTTATTATTTGTTTGAAAATTCAACAATTTTATTAAAAAGTCATCCCTTTTTCGTTGAAAATTCATCTTTGATCAAGGGTTGGATATCCAACTATTTTCGTAGACATTTTTTTTTTTTTTGCTTTAAAATTCATATCTTAGTGTTGAAAATTTTGCTGAAATCTTCTTTGGATGAAAATTCAACTATTTTTTTGAAAATTTGTCTTTCTAATTTAAAAATTCATTCATTTTAGTTTTATTTAGAAGATTCGCATTTTTAGTTGAAAATTCATCTCTCTGGTTAAAAGTTTTACTATTTTATATTTTTTTGAAGAGAAGTTGAAGGTTCAACAATTTAGATAAACTTTTTTTTCGTTCATGACTGAAAAATCTTCATTGTTATTACAATTCATTTGAAAAAAATAAAAAATTTCATTTTTTTTTGTTAGTTGAAATGTTAACCATTACACTTTTTTGTTGAGAGTTCATATTTTTAGTTTAAAAAGCAATGATTTTGTTAAAAATTCAATTATTCTGTTTAAAATTCAAGTAATTTGTTAAAAAGGCATCTTTTACATTAGAAAATTTGTTTTTTTTAGAACAAATAAATAAATTTTTGATTCTCAATTTCTTTTCTGAAATATTATTTTATTCCGTTTATAAAAGATACTACATCCGAAATATTACAAGATTTGATGATGAATGCATTTTTAAAATGAATTTTTAAATTAAATTTTTTTATTTTTTGTAGCTTAGTGGTAAGAGCACCCGTTTTCATTTTCTAATTGCTTTGTGGTAAGAGCACACGACCGGCAATCGGAAGACCTGTGGTTCGATTCCCAGCGGAGCGAAGAAGAAAGACCTTTTTTCAGAAAATAAAAATTTTTAATTTAAAAGTTCAAACTTGTATTTTAATAATAATGTTCAGGGGAAATGAAAAATTGGCCAATGAAAAATCAGGGAATTTTGCAAAGCATGTGTTATCTTAAATACAAAAAAATTTTCATTACTTTCAAGTCCCATATCTTATTATTTCTGGAAACCATAAATTACGTACAAACGCGGGGTCTTCGAGAGGGCCTATAATCCATTAGGTAATTTAAGTACGGTCCCTTATCCAATCATCGTTTTACACTCGGACCCCGATTTAGTAACACTGTCGGGAGCTGCCAGCAAATAGCCGCCTGAACTGTTTCCAATTGGAAGGCATAATATTGCAAAATAAACTCGACTGAGTACTTGCGCACTGCAGCCCTTCCGAGACAATCGTGCCTTTCACTTTGGGATTTGAAATGGAAATCCATTACCACCGAGGAGCAATTTGATAAAATAAATGTCTTCAATTCAGTGCCAATTGTGTGGTATGTATCATTTCGATCACAATGGTCGGATACATCCAGTTCCTATCGCACTCGGGCATTTGGCGAAATTCGCGGTTCGATGCCGTTAGTAATAAAAATGAGGAAGGGGGTCACGAGCAGAATATCAAAGAAAGAAAAATAGAAATAAAGGAAATCGAGAATGGGTGTGGGTGTGGGAGTGAAATACAAGGGAGAGAAAAAAGTACCAGCAGATTGATTAATAGAAAAAACAGTTTTTGAGAAAAACAAATTTTTAAATGATGATTTTTTTTCAATTTAAATTTTTTGCTCATAACTGCTTCTTCTATTAATTGAACTGCGGGTACCTTTCACTCTTAATGTATAGGTACCTTTCACTCTTAATGTATAGGTATCATTTTAAATTTAGTATGAAACGCTTAAGATTTGAAGTCGAAATATATTGCATTTTCAACAAAATAATTGAATTTTCAAACGAAAAAGATTAATTTTTTACCAAAAAAGGTAAAATTGTCAACGGAGGAGTTGAATTTTCAAGCTAAAAAGGGGACTTCTTTACAAGAGAGTAAATTTTCAACCAAGGACTTTTTTTACCAAAACGGACGAATGTTTAATTAAAAAAAAACATGAATTTTCAATCCAAAAATACCAATTTTAAACAAAGTTTAATATTCGAAAAAAAGATAATTTTTTACAAAACAGTTGAATTTTTGACCAAATAGTCAAATTTCCAATAAAAAAAAATAATTATTAACTAAACAGTAGTATTTACAATCAAATAGGTGAACTTTCAATATAGACCAATTTTAAAGAAAATTTATTATTCAAAGAAAAAAGATAAATTTATTACAAAACAGTTGAATTTTCGACCTAATAGTTGAATTTTCAAAAAAATAATTAAATTTTCAACAAAACAGTTGAATTTTCAACCATGAACTTCTCTACCAAAAAAGTCGAATGTTTGATAAAAGAAACCATGAATTTTTAATAGAAAAAAAAAACAATTTTTAAGAAAGTTTAATATTCGAAAAAAAAGATAATTTTTTACAAAATAGTTTAATTGTTAACAAAATAATTAAATATTCAACAAAACAGTTGAATTTTTGTTCACATAGTTAAGTTTTCGATCAAATAGTTGAATTTCCAATAAAAAATTAATTATGAACCAAAAAAAAGGAAAATAACAATTATTGTTATATTATTATATATTATTATACTATTATATTATTATATTAATATTAAATAATTTAAAAAATAAAAATATATGAAAAAGATGAATGAATCTTCAACCAAGAACTTTTTGACCAAAAAAGATGAATTTTGAATCCAAAAAAAATGAGTTATAATAAAAAAAGACGAATTTTCAAAAAAGTAGTTTAGTTAAAAAAAGAACTTAACAAAATAATTGAATATTTGACCAAATACTTAATAATAAAAATATATTAATTAAGAAAGTTGAATTTTCAAACCAGAAAGATGAATCTTGAACCAAGAATTTTTCTACCAAAAAAAGACGAATGTTTAATCAAAAAAAAACATGAATGTTTAATCAAAAAAAAAAAAAATGAATTTTCAATCCAAAAAGACGAATTTTCAACAAAATGGTTGAATTTTTAATAAAAGAATTGAATTTTCAACGAAAAGTTAGATCTTTTCCCAAATACTTAAATTATCAAAAAACAGTTGCATTTATAACCAAATAGTTGATTTTTTTAAGCCAAAAAGATTAATTTTTTCGAAGATAGTTGAATTTTTAATCCAAAAGGAAGAATTTTCTATAAAAAAGGCGAATTTTCAACAAAACTGTTAAATTTGCTATGAGAGAATTAATATTACAAGAAAATAATTAAATTGTTAACAAAATGTGCAGAATAATTTGTAACAAAATAATTAAATTTTGAACAAATAGTTCAATTTTCAACTAAAATGATGAATCTTCAATAAAAAAATAAATTTTTAACAAAAAAGTTCAACTTTCAACCAAATAGTTGAATTTTCAATCAAAAAAGATTAGTTAAAAAAAATATATAATGGACAATATTGTAACAAAAAAATATTGTCAGTTTAAATAAAAAATAGTGGAATATAAGTTAAGACTAGAATAATTTTCAAAAAACAGTTGAATGTTCAACCCGACAAAATAAATTTGTAACCAAAAAGGGTAATTTTCAGCGAAATATTTTTAATGTTCTGCGCAAGTAATACAATTTTCAAACGAAAAAGATGAATTTTCTACCAACAAATTAAATTTTTAAACCGAGGATATACATTTTTGACCAAAAAAATTAATTTCTAACCGAACAGTCGAATTTTCTGCCAATTGTTGAATTTTTTAGTCAAAAAACGAATTTTTCACACAATAGTTGAATTTTCATAAAAATTGTATTATCTGCTAAATAATATGTAATTTTGGTTCAAAAGTTTTTCATTTTTAAAGCTTTTAATTAGAAATAATACAATTTCTTTGACTTCCAAATTATCTAGTTTTTAAAATTTTAATTTGAAGTTATTCAATTTTGAACATTTGGAAATTGTGCTATTTTCAAAATTATAATCTGAAATTATTCAATTAAAAGATTCTTCAGTTCAGAATAAAATTGTTCAATTTTGAACGCGTTCAATCGCTTTGCAATAAATTCGTCTAATTTGCGACATTTTGGTCTGAAATTTCTCAATTTCGAGAGCTTCTGATTACAAAATTTGAAATTTCATATTATTCAATTTTAAAACATTTTTATTTAGACCTGATAGAAATTTAATTCCTTTTCATTCAATTTGAAATATTCTCCTTTTTCAAACTTGTACTTAATCTATAATTGTTTGATTTCAAACGCTTTTAATTCAAATTTATTATATATTGTTTTTAAAATGTTTGAAATCTATATTTAAAATGTTATTCAATAATAGATTTTCAAATTTTGTATATATATATTTTTTTTTAATTTTAAGTTATTGTATACACATGAGAAAAAAATTGGCCATTATTGAAAACTTGCGTTATTGAGAATATTACGTGAATTAGTTAAATATTAATTATTTTAGTTGAAAATTGATCTCTTTTGTTAAAAATTCCTTCTTTTTATTAAAAATGTAACTATTCCATTTTTTATTGAAAATTTATCTTTTTTGGTTGAAAATTCGAGTACTTGATTAAAAGTTGATATGCTTTGTCAACAATTAATTTTGTTGGTAAAAGATTCATCATTTTAGTTAAAAATTGATCTCTTTTGGTTGAAAATTTATTTATTCTATTTTTGTTTCCAAATTTCTCTTTTTCATTTGAAAATTTAACTACTTTGTTAAAAATTAATTTTTCTGGTTAAAGATTCATCACTTTCGTTGAAAATTGATCTTATTTGGTTAACAATTTATTTATTTCATTTTTGGTTCAAAATGTCTCTTTTTTAATTGAAAATTGAACTGCTTTGTTCAATTTTTTACTACTTTGTTAAAAATGGAATTTTTTGGTTGAAGATTCATCAATTTAGTTGAAAATTCATCTTTTTTATTGAAAGCGTAACTATTGTGTTGCAATTCCTTCTTTTTTGTAATTGAAAATGTAACTATTCTATTTTTTGTTGAAAATTAGAGTACTTGATTAAAAATTTATATTTATTTATTTATTTTTGAAATTTATTTTTATTTATTAATTTAAAGTTAAAAATTTATATTTTTTTTGTTTAAAATTGAACTATTCTATTTGTGGTTCAAAATTTCTCTTTTCTTGTTGAAAATTTAACTACTTGGTTGAATTTTTAGCAACTTTGTTAAGAAGGAAATTTGTTTGGTTGAAAATTCATTATTTTAGTTAAAAATTGATTTCTTTGATTAAAAATGTTTTAGTAGAAAATTCAAGTATGTGGTTTGAAGTTGGACTACTTCGTTAAAAATTAATTTTCGGTTGGAGATTCACCACTTTAGATGAAAATTAATATCTTTTGAACGAAAAATGATTTATTTCATTTTTGGTTCAAAATTTTTTTTTTAATTGAAAAATTAACTACTTGGTTGAATTTGTTACTACTTTATTAAAAATTGAATTTTCTAGGTTGAAGATTCATCAATTTAGTTGAAAATTGATCTCTTTTTGAAAGGATTACTATTGTGTTGCAAATTCCTTCTTCTTTTTTTTTTTTTTGAAAATGTAACTATTCAAGTTTTTTTGAAAATTCATTTTTTCAGTTAAAAATTCCACTAATTGTTTTTAATTTGAACTACTTTGTTGAAAAATAGAATTTTATTGGTTGAAGATTCATCAATTTAGTTGAACATTCCTCTCTTTTTTTGAATATGTAACGATTGTGTTGCGAATTCCTTCTTTTTTTTTGAACGTGTAACGATTTTAAATTTGAAGTAATTTTTGTTAAAAATTAATTTTTTTTATAGAAGAATCATTATTTCAGGTAAAAATTTATATTTTTTGGTTTAAATCTAAACAATTCTATTTTTGGTCAAAAATTTCTCTCTTCTAGTTGAAAATGCAACTACTTGGTTGAATTTTTAACTACTTTGTCAAGGAGGAAACTTGTTGAAAATTCATTACTTTAGTTGAAAATTTATCTATTTTGTTGAAAATGTAATTATTTTGTTTAAGATCCCTTCTTTTTTTATTGAAAATGTAACTATTGCATTTTTAGTAGAAAACTAAACTATGTAGTGTAAAGTTGAACTAAGTTGTTAGATACTAATTTTTTGTTGAAGATTAATCACTTTAGATGATAATTGATCACTTTTTGTTTAAAATTTATTTATTCTATTTTTGGTTTAAAATTTCTCTTTTTTAATTGAAAGTTTAACCACTTGGTGGAATTTTTTACTACTTTGTTAAAAGCGGATTTTTTGGGTTGAAGATTCATCAATGTAGTTGATAATTCATCTCTTTTTTTGAAAGTGTAACTATTCTGTTGCAAATTCCTTCTTTTTTTGTTGTTTAAAATCTAGCTATTCTATTTTTTGTTAAAAATTGATCTTTTTAAGTTAAAAATACATTTACATGGTTTAAATTTGAACGACCTTGTTAAAAATTAATTTTCTTTGCAAAAGATTCATCATTGTAGTTAAAAATTTATATCTTTTGGTTGAAAATTCATTCTTTCAGTTGAAAATTTATCTCTTTTGTTGAAAATGTAATTATTTTGTTAAGGATTCCTTCTTTTTTATTGAAAATGTAACTATTTCATTTTTAGTGGAAAATTTATCTTTTTATTAGAAAATTCAACTACGTGGTTTAGATATACATTAATATGTGGTTTCAAGTTGAACCACTTTATGAAACATTTATTTTTGGTTGAAGATTCATCACTTTAGATTAAAATTAATCTTTTTTATTGAAAAATTATTTATTTGATTCTTGGTTTAAACTTTTTTTTTAATTGAAAATTTTACTACTTGGATGAATTTGTTACTACTTTATTAGAAATAAAATTTTTTAGGGTGAAGATTCATCAATGTAGTTGAAAATTCATCTTTTTTTTTTTGAAAGTGTAACTATTGTGTTGCAAATTCCTTCTTTTTATTTATTTATTTTTTTTTTTTTTTGAAAATGTAACTATTCAGTTTTTTTAAAACTTTATTTTTTCAGTTAAAAAATCAACTACTTGGTTTAAAGTTAAACTACTTTGATGAAAATTAGATTTTTGGGTAAAATATTCATCACTTTAGTTGAAAATTGATTTCTTTGGTTGAAAATTCATTTATTCAATATTTGGTTTGAAATTTCTCTTTTTTAATTGAAAATTTAACTACTTGGTTGAATTTGTTCTTACTTTAATAAAAATGGAATTTTTTAGGTTGAAGATTCATCAATTTAGTTAGAAATTCATCTCTTTTTTTTAAAGTGTAACTATTGTGTTGCAAATTCCTTCTTTTCATTTATTTATTATTTGTTTCAAAATGTAACTATTCAATTTTTTGTTCAAAATTCATTTTTTTAGTTAAAAATTGAACTACTTGCATTAAAGTCAAATTACTTTGATGAAAATTAAATTTTTGGGTAAAATATTCATCACTTTAGTTGAAAAGTGATTTCTTTTGTTTGAAAATTTAACTACTTGGTTGAATTTTTTACTTCTTTGTTGAAAATAGAATTTTTTTGTTTGAAGATTCATCAATTTATTTGAAATTTTATCTCTTATTTTGAAAGTGTAACTATTTTATTGCAATTTTTTTTTTCTTATTTGAAATGTAACTATTCCATTTTTAGTGGAAAATTTATCTTTTTAGTAAAAAATTCAAATATGTGGTTTAAATGTACATTATTATGTGATTTAAAGTTGAACTACTTTGTGAAACATTAATTTTTGGTTGAAGATTCATCACTTTAGATGAAAATTGATCTCTTTTGATTGAAAATTTATTTGTTCCATTTTTGGTTCGAAATTTGTCTTTTTAAATTGAAAATTCAACTTCTTGGTTCAATTTTTTAATACTTAAAAATGGATTTTTTGAGTTGAATATTCATCAATTTAGTTGAAAATTTAGTTGAAGATTGATTTTTTTCTTTGGTTAAAAATGTAACTATTCTAGTTTTGGTTAAAATTTCCCTTTTTTAATTGAAAATTTAACTACTTTGTTGAATTTTTTACTAATTTGTTAAAAATGGAATTTTTTTAGTTAAATATTCATCAATTTAGTTTGAAATTCATCTCTTTTTTTGAAAGTTTACTATTGCGTTGCAAATTCTTTTTTTTTTGTGATTGAAAATGTATCTATTCCATTTTTATTGGAAATTTAACTTTTTTCGTTTACAATTAAAGTACTTGATTGAAAGTTGAACTACATCGTTAAAAATTGATTTTTGGTTGAAGATTCGTCACTTTAGATGAAAATTGATCTCTTTTGATGTAAAATTTATTTCATTTTTGGTTTAAAATTTTTCTTTTTTAAGTGAAAATTCAACTACTTCTTTGAATTTGTTACTACTTTATTAAAAACGAAATTTTTTTGGTTGAAGATTCATCAACTTAGTTGAAAATTGATTCCTTTTTTGAAAATGTAACTATTGTGTTGCAAATTCCTTTTTTTTGAAAATGTCACTATTCCTTTTTTTGTTTAAAATTTATTTTTTTAGTTAAAAATTTAACTACTTGTTCTAAATTTGAACTGCTATTTTAAAAGTTGAATTTTTTTTCTTGAAGATTCATCAATTTAGTTGAAAATTCATCTCTTTTTTTGAAAGTGTAACTATTGTGTTGCCAATTCCTTTTTTTTATTATTATCATTTTTTTCATTGGAAATGTAACTATTCAAGTTTTTGTTCAAAATTTATTTTTTTTAGTTAAAAATTCAACTAATTGTTTTTAATTTTAAATACTTTCTTAAGAAATGGAATTTTTTTGGTCGAAGATTCATCAATTTAGTTGAAAATTCCTCTTTTTATTTGAAAAAATTAAAAATCAATGTTTTTGGTTGAAAAATCAAAATTTTTTGATTTTGATCAAAATTTTGATCAAAAATCAAAAAATTTTAAAATTTCTCTAATGATTCCGAGGCATGGCCTACGTTTCTCTGTTGTTTATTTAACAATTTTAACCTCAGCTTTTTTCCAGTAGGTTTGCACATCCTTCATGTCAAAACCGCGTTTATATATTAACCTTAAATTATGCCACGCGCTTTGCGGGTCTCCAAATTCCGGAAGTTACACTCATCATCTGCTGAAGCGGCTCTCGGGATATTTATGAGAAACTAACCTGTAGCCAAGCAAAAAAAAAAAAAAAAAAATTTGGAAAAATAATGTCACTTACGAGGATTCCCAGTCCTACAGGATCAAATTCTTCGACTTTAATACGCCTTTTTTCCAAAAATCGTCTCTGTGGGACGGATCCAAGTCATTTTGAGTCGAGGACCTCATTTTTGAAATCCAGCTGCGGTGGTTCAGAATCCGATGGCGAGTATGAAACTTCCAGTGAAGGTCGCTTGCATCCTGGACCGGAAGCTCGGTCGTCACTATGTAGGACCATTGACGTGCAAGTTACTTTTTTATTTTTTTTAAATTTCAAATGAATATTTATTTTTTGTGTTTGTTTTGTGATTTCTTTATTTGTTTTAAGGTTACATAAATATAATTTACCTCCACATCCCTCCCCTCTCATACTTGCTTTTTCCATTCCCCTCCTAACCTGATTCTCGCCCCTATTATACGTCTTCCCTATGATCAGCCTCTCCTGTACTTCCTCTCTCATTCTCCTACCTACTCACACTACTCCCACTCCCCTACGACTCACTCCTACTTCCCTTCCTGCTCGCATACTTCCATTTCCCACTTCCCCCTTCTATACCCAACTATTCTCTCCCTTCTTCTCTCACCAATCATTTATTCTACTCCTCTACCTCTTTACATCCCTTCTCATTTTCTCATCACCTTCCCTACCTCGTCCGTCACTTCTTTCTTCCCCTCTACTCCCCCCCCTCTTAAAAACTATAAGAGAATAATTCCATTTCAAATCAAGCAAAATTTAAGAACCTGTGTCTCGTCCCTCCTATACTTTCTTTCCCACTCCTCTATACAACACTTATACTAGCCCTCCCACTCCCCTATGACCTCCTTCTACTCAACCTCCCACTGATGGAAGGGAAAGTAGAAGGAGTCTACTTCCTCTCCCCCTCCCATAGTTTCCTCTCCTCCTCACCGCTTTCATACCCTGCTCTTGTGCCCCTTCTTTCATCACTAGGCTTTTCCTCTCCTCCAACAACTCCCTGCATCCTCTCTCCTCTCTCTGATCACCTATTATCCCTTTCTCTTACTTCACTTTTTTCCTCTCCTACTATTTTCCCAATCGAAACTATAAGAGATCAATTCCATTCCAAATCACGCAAAATTTCAAGAAACTGCGTCCTGCCCCTCCTATTTTTCCCTTCCTACTCCCCTACACATCACTCATACTACACCTCCCACTCCGTTACAACCTCCTCCTACTTACCCCACACTTCCATACTTCCTTCTCCTACTTCCCGTTTCCATGCCCCACCCTTCTACGCCTTCGCCTCTCACTACGATTTTCGTCTCCTCTCCTCCAACTACTCCCTACATCCTCTCTCCTTCCTCCCATCACTTACCATACCTTCTCCTACTACTTTCCCAATCGAAACTATGAGAGATCAATTCCATTTCAAATTAGGAAAATGTCAAGAACCTGCGTACCGCCCCTTCTATGGATCCCTTCCTACTCCACTACACATCACTCATACTAAACCACTCCCGTATGTCCTCCTCCTACTAACTCTCCCACTCCCATACGTTTTTCTTCTACGTTCCCTCTCTGTACCCCAACCTTTTCCTCCTTCTTCCCCAACAAGCTTCTCTTCTCCTCCACCTCCCTACATCCTCTCTCCCATCACCTCCCTTTCTATTTTCTCTCTTCAATCTTCCCCAGCCCTGCAATCGAAACTATAAGAGCTGAAGAATATAAGAAGCCAAGAATCTTCGGAAAACTATATTTGTATAAACTTAAAGCAAATAAACAAACAACTTAAAAAATATTTATTTGCAATTTTTATTTTTTATCTTCAATTTATCATTTGCCTAAATTTTTTTGTATCTTCAAATTATAATTTGGTAGAACATGAATTTTTTTAATAGAAAATTTATATATTTGGTTAAAAATTAAACTATTCGGTTGAATTTTTTTTTCGATTTCTGGATTGAAACATGAACTATTACATTTTTGGTTGAGAATTAATTTATTTTGTTTACAACTTCAATTATTTTATTGAAAATTAACCTTTTTTTAATTTTTGATTCACCATATCCGAATTTCCAAAAATCCTTTTGAATTTTCTCGAGAATCTGAGGAAAATTATATTTTTATAGTCTTAAAGCAAATAAACAAAAAACTTAAAAAATAAATTGTTATTGGAATGGGTAGGTAGCAGGGCTGAGAAGGAGTGAAGAGTGAAGAGAGGAAATGGGAGGGAGGTGATAAGAGAGAGGATGTAGGGAGGTGGAGGAGAGAAAAAGCTTGTGGTGGAAGAAAGGGGAAAAGGGTGGGGTATAGAGAGGGGAAGTAGAAGAAAAACGTATGAGTGGGAGTGGGAGGTGTAGTATGAGTGATGTGTAGGGGAGTAGGAAAGGGACCATTGAAGGGGCGGGACGCAGGTTCTTGACATTGTTCCTAATTTGAAATGGAATTGATCTCTTATAGTTTTGAATGGGAAAGTAGTAGGAGAAGGGAAGAGTGAAGTAAGGGAAAGGTATGGTAAGTGATGTGAGGGAGCAGACGGAATGTAAGAAGTAGTAGGAGGAGAGGAAAAGCGAGGTGAGGGGCGAAGGCAAAGAAGGGTGCGGTATAGAAAGGGGAAGTAGGAGAAGGAAGTATGGAAGTCGGAGGGTAAGTGGGTGGAGTTTTGATGGGAGTGTAAGGTATAGTATGAGTGACGTGTAGAAGAGCAGGAAGGAGGGGTGGGACGCATCTTCTTGAAATTTCGCCCGATTTGAAATTGAATTGATCTCTTATAGTTTCGATTGGGAAGGTAGTAGGAGAGGAAAAGAGTGAGGTGAGAGAAAGGGATGGTAGGTGAGAGAAAGGTATGGTAGGTGAGGAGAGGGAGGAGAGAGGCTGTAAGGAGGTGTAGGAGGAGAGAAAAAGCCTAGTGATGGAAGAAGGTGCAGAAAGGCAGGTTATAGAAGCGGTGAGGAGGAGAGGCAAGTGTAGGAGTGGGACGGTAAGTAGAAGGAGGTCATAGGGGAGTGGGAGGTGTAGTATGAGTGTTGTGTAGGGAAGTAGGAAAGGAAGTATAGGATGTACGGGACACAGTTTCTTTAAATTTTACCTTATTTGAAATGGAATTAATCTCTCATAGTTTCGATTGGGTAGGTATTAGGACAGGGGAAGAGGGAAGTGAAGGAGGAGGTAGGGTAGGCTATGATAAAAAGAAGAGGGGATGTAGGGAGGTATAGGAGAAGCGTAAAAGATTAGCAAGGGAAAAAGGAGGAGAATGGTGGGGTATAGAAGAGGGAAGTAGGAAATGGAAGTATGCGAGTAGGAAGGAAAGCAGGAGGGAGTCGTAGGGGAGTGGGAGTAGTTTGAGTAGGTAGGAGAATGGAAGAGGAACTACGGGAGAGGCGAACCATAGATAAGTATAATAGGTGCGAGGATAGGGTTAGGAGGAGATTGGGAAAAGCAAGTATCAGAGTGGAGGATCGATAGTGGAGTGTAGAGGTTGGTGAAGTAGGGAAGGAAACGGGAGAGGATCATGATGGAGAGGCAGGAGAGTATGAGGGACCGGAAGTAGGGGAAGTAGAGGAAGGAATTAACCTCCTAATAGCCTACAAAACCTTTTTTTCTAGGCACATGGTGCCTAGATGGTGCCTAGTTAAAACAAACTATTTCATTAATTCTTATCACTATGCAGAAGACGCGATTCCGGTCGTATGATGGTCAACGACGATGCATCCAGTAAACCGGAAGTTGCCACGGAACTTAGGTTAGAGGTAGCCGGAAGTACCAAGAACGAGAATAGTGCTGAAGTAGATGATGCCGTTGGTGAAATTGTATCCCTTGCCACATCTAAAACGGAACTTCAAGTTAAAGTTCATTCTCTCCAGGAGACTGATCAATTAGTTTCATCGTTTTTGGAACCAGTGGTCTACTCTCAACCTGACAAAAGTTCCGAGTGCTTTCCTTCGGATTCCCTTCAAACTTTACAGTCCAGGAGAAGTCAGTCTAATTTAGTCTTGTCCATTGGGAAGAACTCGACTACAGATATTCAAAGTATTTTTAAGGAAAATAAGTTCCAGTCAGATACGTATTCAAACTCAATTGAAACGAATTCTGTTTCCAAGTTGGAGCAAAATAATTTTGAATTTGATGAAAATGATCAAAGAGTTACAACTGGAGGAAATATGGATATTCTTCAAAATGAGACATCGATTCTTATAGGTAAATGAGAGGTCCGTACTCGCAGATAATTTATTTTATAAACTATTGCAACTTTTTTTAAGGCCATGTGATGAGCGGGTCACGTGACGAGATTCCTACCTTACCGGCACTTTTTTTATTTCTTAACTTATTTTCACACGAAGCGCCACATTGAGTTGAAAATTTGGGATACTAAATAAGAAGTACTAAGAAAGGTGGGTCTCGCCGTAAATTTTTATAATTATAAAAAAAGTTTTTTTTATAACTATTTTTTTTTGCTTTTTTCATGATTATTAAAATTCAGGACCAAACCCACGTTTCTTAGTGCTTCTTATTTATCATCCTAAATTTTTAACTTGATGCGGCTATTCGTTTGAAAATAAGTTAGGAAATAAAAAAAGTGTCGGTAAGGTAGGAATCCGATCACGTGACCCACTCATCACATGGCCTTAAGGAGCGTCCTCATATTACGTTACGCTATTTTCAGTGATTTTTGACCCACCCCTTTCTCTTGTGAAAATTTGAAAATTTTCAGTTCCCCCCCCCCCCCCCCACCTCCAACACACCCCAATTTCCTGTGACTCTGAAGCTGACCCTTCTATTCCTAAATACGGAATACAAATGTAATTTTATATAAACGTCAATCGATTTTTGAAGATTTTTAAATCAAATTTTGGAACTTTTTCAAGAATTTTGAAGGGTTTCACGAAAATGAAATTTTTTTCTTAAGATTCCTGGGAAAGATTTTAATGCTTTTTTTTTGGAAAATAATTTTTAAAGAAAATTCAAAACTACTTTCAAACATTCTTAAACATTTCAACAAATGAGATAAATGAAAAATCTCGAAAAAGAATCTTAATAAATAATTCAGGATATCACATTGAAAAATTGTTTGAAAATTTATCTTTCGTATCGAAAATTTAACTACTTAGTTAAAAATTCATCTTTTTGATTGAAAATGTAACTATTTTTTGAAAATTCGTTGTTCGTTGGTAGAAAATGTAACTACTCTTATACAAAATCTTTTCAAATTTTTTCTAAAAATTAATTTTTAATAACAAAAAATTATTTTGAATTTTCCTATGATTCTTAAGAATATTCACTTGAACCCATTCAAAATTTTCAAAAAATTTTAAACTTTTTGTTCGAAATCTTTAAAAATCTACATTTTGTTTTGATTGTTTTGAAATCTTTCCAAGTTTAAAATTATTTTTGAATCTTATCAACACTTTTAAATATCTATTAAAGTTAATCAATTGTTTTTTTAAATTTTGTAACTGCAAAATTGCGAAATTTTTTTCAAAAATTAATAAATCTTTTAAACTTTAAAATGTTTTCCAATATTTTTCAAGTTTATTTTAAAAATAATGTTTCAGAAAAATAATTTCAAGGTTTCCCAGAAATCGTAAAATCTTAAGAAAATGTTTTCATTTTCCTCAAAAAAAAAATGGTTTGTTGAAATTGGCAAAATTTATTGAAGGACACTTCAGTCGAAAGGCTAATTATATCTGAATAAGTTATTTATTATTCATTTTATACAAAAACTGGATGACCTGGAAAAGTTCTTTTTTTTTTTTAATTAACTATATATTTTTTTACTTCGTTGTTTTTTGGTAGAAAATAAATATTTTTGTTTGAAAATTTAAGTTTATTTTTTCAAAAATATTGTTTTTTGGTAGAAAATAAATCTTTTTGTTTCAAATTCAAGAAAATTTGTCAAACATATTGTTTTTTGGTAGAAAATTAATTTCCCGGGTTAAAGTTTATCTTTTATATTGAAAATGTAACCATTTATTCAAAATTCATAGTTTTTTGTTTAAAATTTAACTGTTTGGTTAAAAATTATTTTTTTTTTGGTTGAAAATTTAAATATTTTTTTATTTCAAATTCGTTGTTTTTTGGCAGAAAATTTATTTTTAAGGTTAAAAATTAATGTTTTTGATTGAAAATGTAACTATTTTTTTGCAAATTCGTTGTTTTTTATGGAAAATTAATTTTCAAAGTTAAATTTTGATATTTTTGATTGAAAATTGAACTATTTTTTTGAAAATTTGTTGTTTTTGGTTGAAAATTTAACTCTTCTATTTGTTTTTCTTATTGGTTTAAAATAAACGTTCTTAGTGAAAAATTCATATCTAATTTAGTTTGGATAAAAACTATTCTACTGCTTGATTAAAATTTCAATTATCTTGCTAAAAATGCAGCTATTTGGTTAAAAAATCAAATTTTTTGGGTCAAAAATTCAGTTACTGAAAAATTGAACCATTTTGTTCAAAATTCATTCTTTTTGGTCAAATATTTATTTATTATTTTTTTTTTAAATAAACTATTTTGTGGAAAATTCCTCTCACTTTTGGTTGAAAATTATTTTTTTAAACTGAAAATTGAACTTATCCATTTTTAAATAGAAATCCCAAATTTGTTCGAATCCACCCAAAAATTAATCCATTTTTTTTTTTTTTTTGAAAAAAATGATATTTAGGGGTGGCGCAAGCCCCATGAAGTTTAACATGTATTTCCCATAAGAAAAAAAGACGTTTTTGTAAATCTTATTCAGAATCCTCAATATTATCTCAATCGAGTTGAAACTCAACATTTCTCTTCACAATTAGCCATAGAATACGAATAAAATATCACTTTTCAAAAACCAACACCATAAGTCTGTTTTATAGGGTCCCAAGGAAACCCCATAAGTGAAAAAATGGGTTTTGCGAGTTTTTGGCGCTAATCACGATTTTTTTGCAGTTTTTTAATGCGAATTGTTTCTAATACATAAAATATGACTTTGCACTGAAAATTAGATATTTTAATGAATTGTTTAAACAATTTACTATTGTTTTTAGCAATTTTCTCATAGAATGGAGTTAGAAAGACGCGGTTTTTTCACAAATTTTCCATTTGTTGACCAATTTTCAATTAGAGGGAAGTGATAGTTCATCAATGTTAGCAATAGTGATTGTTTAAATAATTTATCATAATTATTAATGATATTATATTTGAATAATGCTAGAAAGATGCGTATTTTTTTTAAATTTCTGGCTTTTTGTCCAATTTTCATCTGTAGTGAAGTAATAATAAATTAAAGTTAACAAAATAATTGTTTAAACAATTTATTATAATTATTAATAATATTATATTTGAATAATGCTGAAAAGATGCGTTTTTTTTTAATTTCTGGTTTTTTGTCCACTTTTCATTCGGAGTGAAGTAATAATGAATTCAAGGTAACAAAATAATTGTTCAAACAATTTATTATAGTTATTAATAATATTATAATTGAATAATGCTAGAAAGATGCGTTTTTTTTTAAATTGCTGGCTTTTTGTTTAATTTTCATTTGGAGTGAAGTAATAATGAATTTAAGTTAACAAAATAATTGTTTAAACAGTTTATTATCATTGTTGGTAATATTCTTTTTGCTTAGTCGGTAGAATGTTACGTTTTTTTCTGATATTTTCAACTGTTTGTTTATTTTTTATTAGGCGTGACTTGATAATTAATTAGATTTAGCAAAAATAATTGTTTGAACAAATTATTATTGTTTATAACTATCTTCATCTATATCGATTGCGCCTGATAGTTGCGGTTTTACGGCAATTTTTACCTTTCTGTCCTTTTTTCACTTAGTGAGGTAATAATTAATTAAAGTTAACAGAAAAGTTGTTTAAACAATTTAATATTGTTTATAACTATCTTTTCTTAGATAAGTGCTAGAAAGTGGCGGTTTTTTCTAAGATCTTTCACTTTGCTTCGCCTGTTTAATTACTAACAATTAATATATAAACATTAGAGATTTGCAATTCCAAGTTTTTCTTTTACGCTTTGCAATAAACTTCTTGTTGTAATCAAAAAAAAAATTTTTTAAGTCATTTAAAGACCTATTCCTTCCACCTATTCCTAAGTATTCTATTCTTTGTTTTTGCCTCTTGTGTAAAATAGTTTTTTTTTCTTTAAATTAATTTTTTGAAGCCTTTGGAAAAGAGCAAAAATCATTCACTTAAAACAACAATACCTTTCGAAAAATCATTTTTGTTGTGGTTGACTTATTACTTGTTCATAAATAAAAAGGCGATGCAAAGTGAAAGATTTAAAAAAAAAAACAGCCACTTTCTAGCACTTATCTGAGAAAAGATAGTTATAAACAATATTAAATTGTTTAAACAACTTTTCTGTTAACTTTAATTAATTATTACCTCACTAAGTGAAAAAAGGACAGAAAGGTAAAAATTGCCAAAAACCGCAACTATCAGGCGCAATCGATATAGATGAAGATAGTCATAAACAATAATAATTTGTTCAAAAAATTATTTTTGCTAAATCTAATTAATTATCAAGTCACGCCTAATAGAAAATAAACAAACAGTTGAAAATTTCAGAAAAAACGGCAACATTCTACCTATTTAGCAAAGAGAATATTATCAACAATGATAATAAATTGTTTAAACAATTATTTTTGCTAAATCTAATTAATTATCACGTCACGCCTAATAAAAAATAAACAAACAGTTGAAAATTTCGGGAAAAACCGCAACATTCTACCTATTAAGCAAAGAGAATATTATCAACAATGATAATAAATTGTTTAAACAATCATTTTGTTAACTTGAATTCATTATTACTTCACTCCAAATGAAAATTGGACAAAAAGCCAGAAATTAAAAAAAATCCGCATCTTTCTAGCATTATTCAAATATAATATTATTAATAATTATAATAAATTGTTTAAACAATCACTATTGTTGACATTGATGAACTATCACTTCGCTCTAATTGAAAATTGGACCACAAATGGAAAATTTGTGACAAAATCGCGTCTTTCTAACTACATTCTATGAGAAAATTGCTAAAAACAATAATACATTGTTTAAACAATTCATTAAAATATCTCATTTTCAGTATGAAGTCATATTTCATGTATTAGAAACAATTCGCATTAAAAAAACCGCAAAAAAATCATAATTAGCGCCAAAAACTCGCAAAACAAATTTTTCACTTATGGGGTTTCTTTGGGACCCTATAAAACAGACTTATGGTGTTGGTTTTTGAAAAGTGATAATTTATTCGTGTTCTATGGCTAATTGTGAAGAGAAATGTTGAGTGTCAACTCGATTGAGATAATATTGAGGATTCTGAATAAGATTTACAAAAACATCTTTTTTTCTTATGGGAAATACATGTTAAATTTCATGGGGCTTGCGCCACCCCTAAATATCATTTTTTTTCAAAACAAAAAAAATGGATTTATTTCTGGGTGGATTCGAACAAATTTGGGGGGTGTCCCCATAAAAATTCGAAAACAAATTTTTTGGACCACCCTATGTACATTCATGTCTTTTTTTGATAACTCATCTTTTTAGTAGATTACTAATCCTCTTGGTTAAAAAGAAAAAACTTTTGGGGTAAAATTGTACATCTTTGGTTGAATTCTGAACTTTTTTCTTGACAATTATTTTTTTTTTTTAATTCATCAGTTTAGTTAAGAATTGATCGCTTTGATTAGAAATTTCACTATTTTGCTAAAAATTCGTTTTTTTTACTGAGAATTAATTTTCTCAACAGAAAATTTATATTTACTCTATTTTTTGTTGAAAATTGATCTTCTCTGGTTGAAAAATCATGTATTTTGTTGAAAATTCGTCTTTTTTTATAGAAGATTATTTTTGTGAATTGAAAATTTATCATTTTCCGATTTAAAAGTCAATTGTTTTCTAAGATATTCGACATTTAAGCTTGAAAACTCAACTATTTGGTTTAAAATTCTTCTATTCAGGTAATAAATTAATCAATTTTTTTTTAAATACATCTATTTGGTTCAGGATTTAATTATTTGGTTACAAATTTATGTATTTTATTTAAAAAATTTGTTTTTTGTTCAAAATTGAACTATTTTTAACATTTGTTTAAATTATTTTTTAACTGAAAATGTAACTATTTTTAATATTTGTTTAAATTATTTTTTAACTAAAAATTTAACTGTTTTTAACATTTGTTTAAATTATTTTTCAACTGAAAATTTATTCATTCCATGTTTGGTTGAACATTTATCTTCTTCAGTCAAAAATTGAAATATTTGCTTTGAAAAATCCTTGTATTATATCAAAAATTAATTTTTTCATATAAAGTGAATCTTTTTGGTTAAAAATTAGTTTTTTTATTCAAAAATAATTTTTTATGTAAAAATTTAACTATATCATGTTTTTTGTACATTAATCATCTTCAGTTGAAAATTCAACTATTCTTTTGAAAATTTCTGAATTTTGTTACAACTCCGTCTTTTGTTAAAAATTATTAGTTTTGGGTGGAAAATTGTGTTTTTCTTTTAATTAATTTTTCTTTTATTGAAAATTAGTGTTTTCATTGAAAATTGATTTTTTAACTAAAAAATTACCTAAATTTTCTTTCAAAATTTTATTTTTATTATACAATCAATTGTTTTCGCTAAAAGATTCATTTGGTTGGTTGAAAATTTAAATTTTTCGCTAAGAATGTATTTTATTCTCTCAAAAAATAAATTTTTCATTGAAAGTTAATTTTTCTAACTTAAAATTACACTTTTTTTTCTTAATTTATATTTTTTAGTTCAAAATTCATCTATTTTGTTGAAAATTTGGCTTTTTTGGTACCAATATAACCTTTCTGATTGAAAATTCATATATTTTGAAAAATTATTATTTTTTAGTAGAAAATTATTCTTTTTGGTTGAAAATTCATTTTTTTTTTAAATTAGTTTATTTTTTACTGAAAATAAAATTTTTTAAATAAAAATTTAACTATTCAATTTTTCGTTGAAATTTTCTTTTTTAGATATTAAATCTTTTTGGTTGAAAAATTCATCTTTTTGGTCGAAAATATAACTATTTCGTTAAAAATTTATTTTATTTGGTTCAAAACTTATTTCTCTAACTTGAAATCAAACTATTCTATTTTTTGTTGAAAATTAATTTTTTCAATAATTATGATGTTTTAAATTTAAAATTTTTTTAAAAATTTTGTTAAATTTCAACCAAAAAGGTTATATTGGTACCAAAAAAGACAAATTTTCAACAAAATAGATGAATTTTGAACGGAAAAATATAAATTAAAAAAAAATAAAATAGTTTAATTTTAAGTTAGAAAAATTAACTTTCAATGAAAAATAATAATTTTCTACCAAAAAGGTTAATTTATAGTTTTCTACCAAAAAAGACGAATTTTTAATAAAATAGATGAATTTTTAATTGAAAAAGAACAATTTTCAACAAAAAATAGAATAGTTTAATTTTCAGTTGGAGAAATTATTTTTTGAGCAAATAAAATGCATTTTTAGCGAAATAGTTACATTTTCAACCAAACAAATGAATTTTTCACCGAAAAAAATTGAATGTCCAATAAAAATAAATTTTCGACAATTAATTTTTTTAGTTGAAAAATCATCTATTTTACTGAAAATTTGTCCTTTTGGTAGCAATTTAGCCTTTTTGGTTGAAAATTTATTTCTTTGATTCAAGATGCATAATTTTAGTTAAAAGTTAATTTTTTGGTTAAAAATTCAACTCTTCTGCTGAAAATTCGAATTTTTTGGTTTAATTTAAATTTTTTTTTATTGAAAATTTAAAAAAAAATTGTGTAAAAATATCAACTATTACACTTTTTGTTGAGAATTCATTTTTTAATCAAAGATTCATCATTCTGGTTAAAAAATCAGCTTTTTGGTTGAAATTTTAACTCTTTCGCTGAATATTGAATTCTTTTCCAGAAAATCATTTTTATTGCAGATTTATCAGTTTAGTTAAAAAATCACCTCCTTGGTTGAAAATCTAACTATTTTGCTAAAAATTATTTTTTTTAGGTTGGGAATTAATTTTCTCAACTGAAAATGTAACTATTCCATTTTTAGTTAAAAATTGATACTTTTTGGTTAAAAATTTATGTATTTTGCAGAAAATTCGTTTTTTTGTGTGTACAAAACTAATCTTTTTCGTTTCAAATTATTTTTTTTTTTTATTAAAAATATAACTGCCTAATTAAAAATTAATCTATTTTGAATAAGGATTTAACTATTTTATTCAATATTCCTCGTTTTCGTTGTAGAATTTGACTGTCTTTGATTTAAAATTAAATTATTTTTATGTTGAAATATTAATTATCATGTTTGGTTAGGAATACATTTTTTCTTGTTAAAAAATCAAATGCTTGGTTTAAAGTCGAACTACTTTGTAAGCAATTTTTTTTTCTCATTATTTTAATTGAAAACTGAAATATTTGGTAGAAAATTCAATTCAAAAATCTTTTTTTAAAAATTAGTTTCGTAAATTGAAAATTTAACGATTTCATTTTTGGTTAAAAATTTATCTTTTTGACCTGAAAGTTCATCTTTATATATTTAAAATTAAATTTCTTGTTAAAAATTCTTATTTTCCGATTTATATGGCAATTGTTTTCTAAAAAATTTGACTTTTCACCTCGAAAACTAAATTATTTTAATAAAAATTCGTCTTTTTGGGTAGAAAAATAATCTTCTTTGTTGAAAATTCATCATTTTTGTTGAGGCTTCAACTATTTTGTTTAAAATTTGTCTTTTTTATTTGAATTCAACTAATTGAAAATTATTATTATTTTTTTTTTAATTAGTTTTCTGAACTGAAAGTTCAAGGATTGCATTTTCTGGTGAAAATTTATCTTCAGAGCTAAAATTTCAACTTAATTTATTGAAAATTTACCTTCATGTATAAAAATTAAATTTTTTGTAGAAAATTATTTTTTTCCAGTTTAAAAGTCAAACTTTTTCTAAAAGATTTAACATTTTAGCTTAAAAACTCAATTATTTTGTTAAAAATTGTTCGATTTTAGTTAAATTCAACTAGTTAAAAATTAGTTTTTTTTTCTTGAAAATTAGTTTTGTAAACTAAAAATTTATCTTTATGAGCTGAAAATTCATCTTTATTCATTGAAAATAAAATTTCTCTTTGAAAATTCTTTTTAAAAAAAAAGAAGTGAATTGTCTTCTGAAAGAATTCGACTTTTCAGCATTAAAAACTCAATTTTTTTTGAAAAATTCTACTGTTTAGGTAAAAACTTAATCCCGTTTATTGAAAATTCAACATTTTGGTTGAGGCTTCTACTATTTTGTTCAAAATTTGTCTTTTTTATTTGAATTGAACTGATTGAAAATAATTTTTTTTTTTTTGTTGAAAATTAGTTTTCTAAACTGAAAGTTCAAGGATTGCATTTTTTGGTAAAAATGTATCTTTATAGCTGAAAATTAACCTTATTTATTGAAAATTTACCTTTATGTATCAAAATTAAATTTGTTGTAGAAAATTATTTTTTTCCAGTTTAACAGTCAACTGTTTTCTAAAATATTTAACATTTTAGCTTAAAAACTCAATTATTTTGTTGAAAATTTGTCAATTTTAGTTAAATTCAACTGGTTGAAAATTACTTTTTTTTGTTGTTGAAAATTAGTTTTGTAAACTAAAAATGTATCTTTATGAGCTGAAAATTTATCTTTATTGTTTGAAAATAAAATTTCTCTTTGAAAATTCTTTTTTTTTTTTTTTTTTTTTAAAAAGTCAATTTATCTTCTGAAAGAATTCGACTTTTCAGCTTTAAAAACTCAAAAAATTTTTTTTTAATTCATCTATTTAGGTAAAAAATTAATCCCGTTTATTGAAAATTCATCATTTTGTTTGAGGCTTCAACTATTTTGTTCAAATTTTTTATTTTTTATTTTTTTTTCAGTTGTTTAAAATTTTTTTTTTTTTTTTTTTTTTAAATTAGTTTAGTAAACTGAAAGTTTGAGGATTCCATTTTTGTTACAAATTTATATTTTTGAGCTAAACATTTACCTTTATTTATACAAAATTCACCTTTATTTATTTTAAATCAAATTTCTTGTTGAAAATTCTTCTTTTTCGTCTGAAAAGTCAACTGTTTTCTGGAATATTTAACTTTTTAATTTAAAAACTGAACTATTTTGTTGAAAATTTGTCTATTTGGGTAGGAAATTAAACTTTTTTGTTTAAAATTTATCTATTTGCTTGAGGATTTAACTATGTTGTTAAAAATTGTTTTTTTTTTCGTTTAATTCGACTGATTGATAAATGTTTTTTTTGTTGAAAATTATTTTTTCAACTGAAAATTTGACTGTTCTATTTTTTGTTGAAAAATTATCTTTTCCAGTTAAAAGTTGAAATATTTAATTTAAATTTTGTCTTTTGGTAGAAAATTAATCTTCTTTGTGTAAATTTCATCTTTGTAAGTTAAAAATTTATCTATTTGGTACAATATGCAACTATTTCGTTATAACTTTTTTATAAGTTTATTCATTTTGTTGCAAATTCATTAATTTTTTTGTTAAAAAATTTGACTGTTTTATTAAAAATTCATCCTTCTGGATTAAAAATTAATATTAAAATGGAAAAAAATTGTAGTTTGACTTCCAAAAAAAGTACAAATATTTTTTTTTTAAGAGTGTCATGTGACCAATTATCAGATTTATATTTGGCGGCTTTACAATTTGAAAAATGAAAATATCGTATTGAAATTTTGAACAATGGCTCAAAAGATATTAAGGCACGTCTATCTGGCGCATTTTATTTTTTATTTTGTTAAAACAGTGAAATTTTATAAATTGTTAATTTCGATTGTAACTGACATCAGGGCTTTAGAGCCCTAGCCAAATGAGAATAATTAAATTTGCATTATTAAAAAAAAATACTTGCATGTTATAAAAGTTTTATATTTTTCAGGGAATAATCCCGAACTATCACCTAGTTCAATCTACTTAAAATATGAGGAACCAAATGTCAATTCCGAACTAAAGAATCATTTGATGAAGAATTTACAAATTATGTCCCAGATCGAGAACGATTTTGCACCACTCCGAGAAAAGATGAATCAAATTTTCGACCAAGTTCGAGACCTAAAGGGAATGTCTTTTGATTTTGGTCCAACCTACAATAATCTATTAGGAATTTCACACTCAGGATGTTTATCAGCTAGAGAAAATTCAATTTTTCAAAATGATGCCCTTCGTTCTACTTCCTTTTTACCAACACTTCATAATACACCCTCTATCGAAGATAAACTCAAACCTACCAATTCCTATCACACCAGAAGAAATGTTTCAAAAACTTTGCAACCTTCTCAAGAAAAGCTTTGGTTCAACGAAAATTTGTCTATTCATCCCTTGAGATGTATGCATCATCCAGGAACTTGTAACAAAGGAATACCACCAAGCCAGTTCAAAAACTGCCCTCACGCTTATTTTGATAAGGAACTAGTTACCCTAGAAAGTCCCCATCTTCAAGAATCCTTCCTTTCGAACAGTTTATGCGATTTTCATGGGCATCAAGTTCCTCATTTCGTAGATAATTCGCGACACATTAGCTTGAACAATTTCCCTATAGTGCAGGAGCATTTACATTCCTTTCATGCAAATGTCCAACCAGGCAATTCAGAAAATTTGCATCGGCGTTGCTGGAGCAAAGTACCTACCTTGGAAACTTCGGATTCCAGAGTACACACGGAAAGCAAGATAGTTTCGATTCGAAATGGTAACAACCTTGGCAATGTCGAGAAGCAATGTTGTCCTCGACACCACCACTCTGGCACTAAAAAGGGCTCGCGAGAAACTGATCCAAATTTGAAAAGCACTCTGGAAAAAGTCAGCAAATCTGAAAAATCTGACATGATCAGAAAATCGAGTGTAGTTACACCTTCAAATGAAAAGAGACATAAGAACTCGACTCGAAGACGACGTCGAAGATGTAAACGACACTGTTGCGATTTGCGTCATCGGATTACACCCTCAGATAATTCACTGCATTGCAGCCCTCCGGAAATGATGGAAATCCCAAAAGACTCTGTAAATCCCTCCTCAAAGAATGGCGAGACAATCAGTGAAACCTTTGAAACTCTATCTTGTCCTGGAGGGTCTCCACAATTAATTAGAGAGCTCACTCTCATTAGGAAAGAAATCGTGGCTGATGAATCCTCTAATCAGGTGGAACAAAATCTGGAATCCACAGAAGTTCCAAGCACAAGTTCCGAAAATACTGTCATGACGGAAATAACATGTTCACCAAAGAATGACAAAGCATTGCAATTGAAAGCCTCTACGAAGCCAAGCGTTGAGGAAATATTATCAACGGAATCATTATTTCAGCGAAAAAGATCCGATCTTGTTCAAAAGAAGAGCTCTTCTATTTTCAGTTATAGCAGTCACGTTAGCAGACCTCAAGAATGCAGAAGAGTAATTCGAATCCTTGATCATAAATGTCTGGATAAAGCCTGCAACACGGAAAATATCACCGAGGGAGAATATCGGAAGGATCTATCAAATGTCAAAGAGAGCAATTTAGAGATGTCTGCATTAAGTGCGTCAAAAGAAATAATGAAAAAGTCTCTGACAATACTCAAGTCTGACGTATCCGAGAAAGGTAGTCGGAAATCAATTTCCAATCAACATTCAAAGATGAGCTTACCCAAGACGCATGAAAGAATCACGGTTGTACCCATCATTTTTAGCTCTAGTATGTCTGAACCTCTGAATAGAAACCTTGATTTTACGAGTTCGCAGAGAAGCGGAAACGGAAATACTCATAAAAAAATAGTACCACTGAATGCCGAGAGTGAAGGTGGATCTTCAGAGAGCAATTTTTCATTGTCTACCCGGGCAGAGTCTTTTGCAACGGAGATAAGCCATTTGGCTCAAAAATGTGCTTTCATCATGGACAGCAAAGGGAGGATCAGTAGTGGTATGACTTTAAATAGTGAAAGCAGTTCCTATTCATTCAAAAAGTCCCTGGGATTACCAACTAGGATTGAAGGAAGTAGGAAGAACGGTAATGAATCCAAGACAAGGGAATCTTCCAGAAGTTCAATAAGTTATCAAACCTCTATAAATCCTGTTAGAAATTCTGTTGCTGTCAGGAGGATTCGAGGGATAAGAACTTCTCCTGAGGATTTTATCTACGAGTGATTCTTTTGATCCTCAGGAATTTGTTCAATTCATTTTTAATCATGTTGTCACGGTGATCAAGTGCGCTTGGAATAAAAGTATTTTTTATCTTTATGCAAGATTTTTATTTCATTTATAGGAGTGTTTCTTTTCATAAGCAGAGTGTCTACTAAATGAGTGATTTTAAATTTCTGGTTATTTTTAAGTTTTCTCCTGGTCATTTTTTTATTTTCCGAAAATTTTTCGAAAATTCCCTGTTCCAAATCAGAATTATAATTCTTTTTGAAGTTTTCCAGTTGCAAGACAAAATTGTAATTCTTTTACAAAATCCACTATTTTAGGTTCAGAATTGGAATTCAGAATTGAGGGGAATCAGATAAATCATGAAATATTCTCTAATTCGATTTAGAGAATATTTCAGGAATTCAGAATATTCGAGGATATCAGAGAATTCGAGGAATTTAAAAAATTCCAGAAATTCAATTCAGGAAATTCGAGAATTTCAGAAATTCAGAGGATTTGGAGAATTCAATGAATTTCAGGAATTCAAAACATTTAAGGAATTTAGGAATATTCAAGGATATCATAGAATTCAAGGAATTTAGGGAATTCAGAATACTCAAGGATTTTAGAGAATTCCAGGCATTCACAGAAAATTCCAAATATTCAAGGAGTTCAGGATATTTGAGTATTACAAGGAATTCAGAGAAATTCAGGGCATTTAAAAAATTCAAGGAATTTAGAATATTCATGAAATTCAGGAAATTAGGAATATTTCAGGGACATCAAAGCATTCAGAGAATTCCAGGAATTCGATGAATTTCAGCAATTCAAAATATTCCAAGAATTCAGAATCTTCAAGGAATTCAGAGATTTTCAGGACTTCAGACAATTCAGAATATTCCAGGATTTCAGGGTTTTGAGAAAAATAAAAAATTTTAGAGGATTTAGGAATTCAGATAATTTAAGGAATTCAAAGAATTTTAGAGCATTTCAGGAATTCAAGGAACTTAGAGAATTCAGGAATTCAGAAGAACTGAAAGAATTCAGGGGATTTGAAGAATTTAAGGGATTTCAGAAATTCAGAATATTCAAGGAATTCAGCAGAATTGAAGGAATTCAGAAGAATCGAAAGAATTTAAGGGATTTCAGAAATTCAGAATATTCAAGGAATTCAGAAGAATTGAAGGAATTCA